>JTDE01000003.1:152977-170933 GCA_014338405.1 Paragonimus skrjabini miyazakii
TCCTACGTAGTCACGGATTTATGTCTACTGACTGTTCTAGGTTCCCTAAAGCCCTACGACGCATTTATGCGAGGAACCTGACGTTAACTCTTACCACCTCTCTGACAGTTGTCTCACTATGAAGGACATTTTTCTGTCCCGATGCGTGAGCCTTGACTGTGATAGCACTTTTGTGCCCTGAAGAGCTTCTTGATTTTGTGAGACTGATCGTTCGCCTATTTTTCTTTTCAGTATTTTTCATGTATTTTATTTTACATTCTAAAACTGTTCAGCGTATACGCCATATATAACTTTTCATTTGATGACTGGCCCATTAACGCCTGCTATTATTGTGAAAGGATTTGTCAACTGTTGAATGTCGCAAATCATGCAACGTCTCACATTTGACAGATAGCTTGTTTTCACATTCAACTTTTTCAAATCTTTGTTGCTTAATTTTGGTGTCACCGTTTGTTCTTTCTATGAACGAATATATGTATATTGCTCTTCAAAATAAACGGTATGACTGACAGCCAGCATGAAGGGTCGGTTACAGCCAAGTCAACTGCAAATGATTTGTGTGAATTGATCATTTTTTATCTAATTGATACAACTGAGAGGTGAGTCAGCAAATTCATTGAAGCTGGTTTGTGTCCTAATTTGGTGAAGATTTTTAATGCGATAGCTCAATTACTTTGATTGATTTAATCGGTGTTATTGAGAGATTAAGCTAGTCGACAAGTGGTGGATAATCATAATTGACCTAAGGGAATTCATCAATTGAGAGACTTTCTCCCTAGTTTCCTCATGAGTAGTACTGGATTTGATTGCCATCACGGAACGGTTGTTTCTTTGTAAAAGTTGTAATAGATCTTTTGTGTCTATGCATTTAACCGTGCAAAAAATATGTAACAATAACTCGGTAGATTGGGCGAAATGCGTCCATCTCATTGACAGAGTGATTCGAATCCACCAGGTGCGTTATTCCATTGTGGAGCCATGTTGGGTCGTGTTTCCGGACCCGTTCGGATAAGCATCTGGTCGTGCGGCCAACATAACGGGTGCCACAGGAACAAGTGAAAGTATGTAACACTTATATAAATGTTTACTGCAAACAGTATTTGATGTAAACGTGCACAAGAAATTTAGCAGCTCGTGTTAATTGACCGAAAGATCTTAAACGAATATGTCATTATATTTCTTTCTAATTGGCAAATGTACTTGATCAGTCTACGTTCAGTATTTATCCTACTGTGCTACTATTTCTCCAAGAAAACCCCGATTTATTCAAAGTAAGATTTAAGCACTATAACTGACACCTAAAGGCCAAACTATTACCAGATGTAATGAATACAAATGAAAAGACAAGATGACATCTATATTGAAATGCTTGACTGTTAAATGTTTGCACAAATGTGATGACATGTGTACCGTAATGCAATGAAAATGTAAAGTCAATAACTATTTGGCTTTTCTGTTTTCATGAAAACATTGAAGTATGCAAGTAAGTGAATAAATCCGAAGTACTGGACGAAAATGCGCTTGCTTCAAAATATGTTGCCTCCCGTCTACAAAACTTACATCGTGGACAGTAGATGTTGAGTGGTTTACCACTTTTGAGCATCGGAAAATGTGTGTTCATACCTGAGGATCGACAACAACGAATGAATCGGTCCTTTCAGGTTTGCTCAAGTTGGACCAAGATATACACAACGGTTTCAGTATATTTTGTCTAACTAATGTTTCGCAGTCGTAAATTCAAAATTTAAAGGAAAGGCGAGACGGAAATTAAGAGAGAAAGCAAGGAATTGAGTTGAATTTAGCACAGGCATGGCGATTGTTAAGATAGCTTCTGCCATAATTTGTTCAGCCGAGCTGGTTTGGAATAAGGCGGGAGAGGTCGAGTAATTAATCGAAATTTGTCATTTCTCCAATATCAATTTTAGCAAGTGTCAAAAATACTTACAAACTGTTCATCCAGTAATTCAATAGAGTTAGTTGTTCTTACATCTGCTGTTATTGGCAACCCTCGGCTTTTACCTAAAAAGCGATTAGATAAGAAATTCTGAAGCACACTTTTGTTCATGATGTTACATCAAAGCTTAGCCTGAACCTCGTTCACTCTCTGCTTTAAAAAAATCAGAATTATTGTTCAGTGTCATTTGAACAGACTTTTAATACCTGCGTATTTTTGAGTCACATTTTTCAAAATTGTTTTAGAACTAGATACGTACTAACGTGCTCAACTAAAACGGAGGAAACTTGCACTATACCAATAAGGTCAAACGTGGATATATGAGAAAAATGACTGAGACGACTAGTTTTCATTCGACTCCAGGCTGACGTTCAGAGCAGAAAAATTGTGGAGAGTTGTGCGCACTGAGCTTGAGTTTTTTCCACACGAAAAATATACTTATATGACAGAACAAACGAAAGTTAATATACTGAGCTAATAAGACGGTTCCTGAAGATAAACATTTGGCTGTTCCTGGCAAGTTCAATGCTCAAAGTTGAACATGGATGTTTTTGAGACTCGAAAGATGATTGCAATTTCCGGTCAGTTAAAACAAGGTATAGTGGCTGGCAACTCACTTGCGAACGATTGTATTAAAAAAGTACAAACTTTTAAAGACATAGACAAACCTCGTAGAACCACGTAAAAAATAATTTACATGTAAAAGTAAGCTACATAACGTCAAAAAACGTGGGTTATCTTAAATGCGTATACATCACTGCCAATCTGTATAAACCGTGCTTCGTTAGTTTCAAGAAAATGGTAGCTTCAGCCTCAATATAAAGTTATGATCGAAGGACTCTTGGTTGGATTCAAAGGATAGATTGTGCTTATTCTCGTTTAGAAATGTTTTGTAATCCAAACACTATTCATACAGGATTGTGGTTAACCGTTTGGATGTGATTGATCGATCATGCCCAGTGAGGTTACTGACATTGAGCTAGACTCAAAAACACGAGTGTAAAAGTGTAACCTGCGGCTTGTACGAAGACATGCACCACTGGTAGTGCTTCCATTCGAAGTAGACCGATCAAAAGGTTTACCTGACTGCGAAGGCTACGATCAAAGTTGAACTAACCTAAGTCTCCGAACTCCTACCAGACAAAGATTCTTGTTGGCGTACACTGGATTTCGTATTTATGAAGTGCAGTCGACGACTAGTTAGAATAATCTCATGTCAAGCTTAAAAATCGCTTTTGAGGAAAACAACTAATGACCAAACAAATGACCATCTTCGAACACTTTTAACGTTGCAGGGATAAAGACTGTCAGGTTTATCTTCGAGTAACGTTCCTTCGAAACTGCAGTTATCAACGCAGTTCTCTAACAGTCGGTTTCATTTATGAACGAAGATTGTGCATACTCTAAACAAGCGGACGTTGAGTTGGTATACCTGTACAACAATTACAATTTGGGATCAACCATTTATTCCACTGTATCGGCATATTTTCGAGTTCATGGATTGATCACAGATTTATCTGGTTCAATCTATATTAGTACATAGGGGTTAATTAATGTACGATTCGAAAATGAATGAGGAATAATCGTTCGCTTTTGAAGAATCTGCTGACATGCTCATTGTTCTATCAGTTTTGGCAACAGTAGCATTGTTCATGGAGTTCGTGTAACCCAGGTACTTCAGAACTTGGACGGACTAGAGCGTCACATTGTTCATAACTACGAATCATCTTAGTGAACTGTCGCTATTTATGCATCAGTACAAAAATGGTAGTCGGTATCCCAGTGTCCAAAAATTGAGCTTCTGTCTCCTGAGTTTCAATTTATTTGGACGGTTGGCAGTGTGAGTATACTGAAGTATACAGGCATTACTCTGACAGGCACCCTTTTTTTGAATAAATATATAGCAAAGTCTGTTCAGATTAATTTGAAGGTTACGTTGAGGAATATAAAGGGTCGAGTCTAAACAGCTTTTCTATACGTCAGTATCAGTGAATGAAAGGTTCCGTCATCTCTTTTGATTAGGGTTGTTGGGCAAAATTAAGGGGATTACAAGTTAAAAATATTAGCAGAACTGTGGGCATATTTTGCTGACGAATTTTTACAACGACCTGAACCACTGATTAATGAGGTCCACATACAGAACAGATCAAATTCAACTCACAGAAACGTGAGTGACATTTTCCTCTACGTTGTTTGGAGAGGAGAAATGAAGTACTTGTATATTAACGTCTCTGAACAACGCCCCAATTACGGCAGAATTACTAGTAAACGTAAGACTGAATCCTCCGGAAGGACTTATTGGTAGACAAACGGATATGCTGGTATCACAAAAGTAGGTGCTTATGAATAGACCAACGTTGGTTTCACACAAAACAAAAAACATACTGCTCGGGCAGCCCTCGCAGTATAAATCGTCCTTTTCGGGTTTGTACGAGTCACATTTTTGGTTTATGTAAGTGTACTTACCACTGTGCTTACCTCGCTATACATCGAAGCAGTGCCAAATTTACTATCGAGCCGCTGGGCGCAGATTCACTTTTACTTGCTGTGACCACTCATTCAGGCTTTACATATGAATGTGGCAAACTGTGTAATCAATGTTTCCAAAATCTTGGTTGTTTTCAAAGTCGTTTCTGTGACAAGCTTTTTTCAGCAATTCTGTTCCACTTTCCATGTCGTAAGGCAATATCAACAGACACGCAAACTCAACTCAATATCGAAATGACATAGCACTACAACGGAACCGTCAGTCTACGGAGACGCCATAACCTTAATCAGATTCAAGTAGGCGTTTTTATCCACGAAAGAACTAATGCAATTCGCTTCATTCTGTGTTTACTACATTGAGATCACAGGTACCATCACTTTTCATTTTTGAGGTATTTTGTTGTCTAAACTTCGTCCACTTTGACCTATAGGATTACGTATTAAAAACCACTTTTGAAAAGAGCGCCTACAACTTCATCGCGCCCTATTAATCAGGGTAGTTCAGTGCAAGGTAACTATTCAAGTAACCAGCCGCGAGCTTGAAAAAACTGGCGAATAATTCCTAAGCAATTTTATCGACAATTTTTGTTTATCCACCTTGACAGCCAAGTCATACAGTTTCACCGACTTTACTGAACCAAATTCTTTCAAACAGCTACCGTACTTTGTCGCTCTGGGAGACTAGTAGTGTGCATAAATGACCCACGTCTACTCTGATTCAGCGCACACACTTTTCCGAACCTCAAATGACTACTCTAAGTATAACACGCTTACCTTAACCCGCCTCTTGCTTTTTGTTTTCAGCTTCAGTCAACTTTCACTTTCGAACTACGAACAAACGTTTTGCTATTCAAGTGACAAAAAATTTGCGTCTATCTCCCCAAAACATTAGACGTTCCGATAGTACACATAATTCAATTCACTATTCTATCAAATGAATAAATCTTGAGATAAAAGATTTATTCCATTTGTCCTGGAAGCCTACACACCCCTACTCAATTGAAGTAGTCTGTCTTCCAGGTGTTTCTCCAATTACAGTGCATTAGCTGAAAATGTCTTTCTTGGACTTTAAAGAGCTGTTTTTTCCATAAAGCTAGACATTCTTGTCAAGTGAAGTAGCGTTATTGTCATATCATCCAACATTGTGCACACGCAGCGTTATAAACCACACAACGTCAACAAGTGACTTAATGTGACTATAATAAACACAGACGCGACGTTATTTAGGTGTACTACGTTAATTCGCAGACAATTGCCATTTAGTCACGTATATAGGAGAAATGTTTAGTGGATTTCTTATTTTTTCACAATAGACGAACAGCAGACAGCCGACAGCAGTCCGTTAAGCAAATGTCTGAATGTCTGAAATATATGGACGAAGGAAACATTTTTACATTCAAAACAAGCAACACGTCAAACTGAACTGGTACATTTCTGATAACTGCTTAATTATTGGCATCCGAGGGGTGAACATGAATCACAGCCATCAATTTCGGATAGACGGAGCATAGTTTTCGTTAGCGACGTCTAGTCGCTTGAAAAGTGACATCAAGATGCAAAAAACATACAATGTTTCCAAGATAGTACACTTACACAGAGTTACAAACCCACTTCCTACGGAAGTTCCGACGGCATTACCCGAAGTGCCGGCAATCTAATATTACCACAGGTAGCAAGATATACCACAATGCTCTAAGTTGGGAATGACAGGAGTATATCAGTACTTGTGTGTTTGATATTCTCTGAATAAAAGAACAGTCAGGAACTGATGGCAAGCTCGATGGGCTGATAACGTTGAATGAACGAAAGTACACTTGTCACTTTTGCCAGGACTGAGAAAGTGATGTTATGGTGAAGACCATTTGAAATTAGTTCTTGGAAGAATTCAGTAAGTGTGACTTTTGTCAGGTTTGTAATTCCAGGTGGGGCGATAATTTCATCAACGTTTTGCTGGCTGAACAAAGAATACAAAACTTTCACATCGCGATTACTGGTGAAAGGCTGACATTCTTCAACATCCAGGCTTCGTTTGTTGTTATCGGTGACGTTTCGTATTTATGCGGACTACGACTCAGACTGGAATGGAGGGGCCGTTACAAATAGTTTGCTTTGAGTTGCCAGATTCACAACGCGCAAGCAAATGATTCGCATTCACCATACTGAATGATATTCTGCAAACTCAGAAGTATAACGGAACAATTATATGTGTGGCATCTAGAAAGGATAAGTTCACCATAGAACGAGAGTTAAGTGCTCACTATTGCTTTCAAGTTATCCAGAGAAGTTGAAGGATCTATCACGAAACGCTCGATCTACTGTAAGTGTGATGATACTTGAACCCCATTGATGAGCCTGTGGTTCCATGATACGATTACAATTCAGAAGTACGATGGTGTGAACAGACCATCATTATTTTGAAACAACTCGGCCCCTTTATCAAATTCAATAGCACATAGAGGACTCAGTTTCCTATTTGAACTCATTCACGTGTACATTTAAACAGGTTGACGGTACTGCAACGGGAAACTCACTGGGATTATTTTCATGATGAAAATGAATTAAGATACATCGTGCGCAATCAGTCAGGCTATTCCTTAAAAGGAATAGCTGGTTAATATACTGATAATCGCAAACATTTTAGCAAGCTTCACTCACTCAATATCAACATTTACCTCACTTATAAATACTAGAAACACAATTTACTGATGTGCCGTCAATATACCGGTGAAGATTTTGACTGTCCACTGATTATATTCCTTTATCTATTACAAGAAACCAGGCTTATAATGTTGGACCTGACTGAAAAAGTTTAGCAGTGAAGCATACCCAACGGAAAATCACTATCCCCTCTATTGTATAGTCATTCGCGAAAGAACTGTTCTCCGAGCAGCTAATCAAACCGTCATTGATTGGTGTATTACACGGAATACCAGGATCATAATGAGGTGTTGGTCAAAAATGTTGTTTGTTTGACGAACAAACTAAGCCAGGTCGTCGTCATATATACATATGCCTGTTTATCTAGCAATTTACCACCGGCGGTTGACCGTCATCTGTTCATTAAAAATAATGAGTGAACGACATCATCTGACAAAGCGTTCACGGAATGGATACTTGAAACCATTTTTGCATAAGCGTTGATAGTGTGGCATATTCAATACAACACAAACCTCCGAATTAGGCCTCAAACACTGCTGCATTGGTTGATCACTAGGCAGACAAACAGGCAGAGAAAATAGCAGTCTTGAGAAGGACTAAAACGTACGTTTGGAAGCTAGATATATAAAAGAAAACAAAAGCCAAATTTAAATGTATCATGTGTAATAAAAAGGATGACCAAGAAGATATGAGCTTCGGTTTTTAATGTGACGGTGCGCTTGTTCGATTCCTTACTAAAAATATTATCTGTAATGTACGACCGAAACCAGCAGGCGCGCACGAGTTGCATTCGAACTGGTGATGGGGCGTGCTGCTTTGTTGTTGGTGCCGTTTTAGTTATCGTTCATGTACGTCGTGTGCATGGCTTACTGAGCGTTTGGCTCGTGCTTGTTCCTTGTTGTACCCTTTTTCAGGACTGTTGTTGAAACCCCCACTTCGGAAGAACGCTGTCCCCCGGTGGCTCCACTTTGCCCCAAAGTTGGTCCGTGAGTGTCACGGACAGTCAGGGTAAAGACGGCCGACTTGCATGTTACACTTCAACTATCGAACCCATTCAGGGTAAAGACCGATCTGGAAGCGTCATTCAAAGGGTAATTATCGGGACGCCTTATAAATAACACTTCAAGCCAGTGTAAACTGACATTCCAAAACGAACTATATCTATCCATAATAGTGGGATGTGGATGAGTTACACATCAATAAAGCTGTTCTTTCATTTGAAACAGTGACGCAAGTATAAAAATAAGCATTCCTACTGAGTATGTTCTGGGTAACCAATGGGCTGTGCTTTTTGTTTTCAATACACACGATCAGTTAGATGTAGAAGGGATGGAAGCTTACTTGTGTGGATCCATCTTTTAACTCTTTTTTCGACTTAGAGTTGTCGGTAACAACTAAGGAAGTGAAACAACATATAAAGCTAGAAGAAACAGAAAAAAAGAGGTGGTTCATCCTGTGGATATCGCACGAAAAGACGAGTCCAAACTATGCTGGTAGATTATGTCGAAGTTAAGTGGGGTTTTTAAGTCAATTGTAGAAGATGGACTGTTTTCAATGTACGGGCGGTTGTGATCTCAAATAGACGTGACGTCTAGCAGTGTCTTGGAAACATTCACTTTTACTCAGTGAATGGTTCTGTTGGGTTCAATAACTGCTCAACTGCCTATTTCGTACTCACTAGTATGATTTAAATATTATTGGTTTCTTGTTCCTCGATGAATATATATGTTGCCACAGTGTACAAGCTGCATGTGAACCGCTTTCTACAAATTACGTAACTATTCTAAGACCATTTTCTACACTGCAAGTCTACCTTCCAACTCAGTGTGGTTTCAGTAAAATCAACATTTTTAATTTTGGAATGTGATGTTCATATTCGTTTTTACATTATCAATAGGTTTCCTTCACACTGGTTGTAACTTTCCTCTGTGACGTTTTTATATATTCTGTAAACGATATTACAATACTGGTTCGGGCATACATACACTAAAGCGTACATCCAATTGCTGATCGACTCTGTATTTATGAAGTCTGTCGTTACTTGTGACAAATTGACTAACAAAAGGTTTTTAAGCCATATGACTTCGTTTTGCTAAAACGTTTATCGATCTACCCTACTTCTTTGCTAGATCAGAAACATGTACTACATTTCCATGCAGACAACTACTTCATATTTTACACTTCTACTAACTCAGATTGACCTGCTTCTGAGGACATGACGTGTTAAACTCTCTAGTTACATTCAATAATTTGTTTGCGTAAGCACTTCCATTGTTGCATTTACACATCCGTGCTAACCAATCCTTTTTCGTGTGCGAACGGTTCTTGCCGATTTGAATCGGTTCCCTCACTTTGAATATCGCACCATAAATAAGAGTCTAGTTTTTCCACTTGGTTACCTTTGCAATTAGATATGTTACTCTGCAAGCCTGTTTGCAATACACACGTAGAATTTGGTGTTAGTAGTCACCAGGCCGTCTAGCACTTCATCCAGGCACTTACATTTTTGGTGAGTAGTTGCATATTCAGGTCGCCGCAGCGTTCATAGAACAGTTGGTCAAAGGAGTCATATCGAAAACAAAGTGCATGCACTACGGATTTCTATCAGTGCTGCTGTGTTTCAAACCAGTTCACTGATCATAACTCATCAGTAGCGCGCCACTCTAGCCCGTCTTTGAAGAAAGGGGAACCCAATATTATTTTCGACGCATAATCAAGAAATCTGTACATACTCACATAAAAGCTAATAAAACCAAGATGCTGGGAAGCTTTCGTTACCAATCCGTAGCTGAATGACTGAGTTTCACCTTGCCATATGTTTTGTTTTGTGTGTGAGAAACGTTGCCCCACATGTAATCATCACCAGTGGGTTGGCTTCAGCTCACGGTGGATCCAACGGTCGGTGATGAAAAGCCTACCTGCGGCAGCTCCAAATGATCCTGAGCACCGCTACTGGATCGATTGCAACCGAATCCTCGGTGCACTGTATGAGTAACAAGCGTGACGAATGGGACAACGTAACAGGTCAGGTCAATAGGCTGAACGTTGACTGGACCATCAGGCGACTTACTAGTTCATCCAGAATGACTGATAAAAGGTTTTACATAAAGTTTAATTGCTGTTTCAACATACTTTATTGGACTACTAATTTTGGTAGAAATATACACCATAATTTGGAGACTGTCTGACATTTTTTGAAACAGACATACACAGTTACAGCGGTACAAGCGTTTTTCTTGCTCTCACTAAAACGTCAGATTTATGGAGAAGTATGATGTACTTTGTCCACTATGAATTTGCTGTGTGTATGTGAACCTATCCGCCCTAGAACGGAAGGCGCTACGAAAGCCGACCACTAATTTTCACCCTCTATGTGCTGCCTACACTGAAGAACAAGGTAACATATCGAAACACGGCAGCTTGTGTGTCTCAACGTAATACAAACCCACACTTGTATTTCCCATGTCAACATCATTATACGACGCCGGAAGTCGATAAGTTATGTAGAAAATTAATATATCCTCTTTACTTATTCATTTTCACTCCACTAGTCGGCTGACTGCATACTCGTTTCAATCCTTTTTCCCTAATACAGTCTGAATAACACACCAAACTTAATCTAACCACCATATCAAGATTTTAATTTAAAATCGCTGCCGAACATTGCTAAGTCCTCTCAGTCTTTTAAAGTGAGACATGGACTTTTGAAATGAGAACAGATTGATCAGCATTTGGTAGTTTTAGACATTATGGTTACTAGCCAGTGATTTGCCTAGATGATACGTATTTAATGACAGGGCCTGTTATGCTCGGTAGCATTCAGTAAGCCAGATTTTTGGTATTGGTGACAGTGTCCAGTAATTTATGCAAGCACAATTAACATGGAACTTGCTTTGCTTTCATTGAACTCACCAGGTTGAGACGGTCAGCAGTGAACGCAACAAGAGGGATAATTCTCGTTCTTCTCGTTATGAATCATAAAGGCAGTGTATAGTATGAGGTTGTTGAAGTAGGTGGTTTCATATTCATTGCACGACGCAGAAGAAGACTAGTTTAGGTTTCCTTATTCCCGTAAGGCTCGGAGAGATAACTCATGTTACACAATGTACAACTCTTAGGTACGCTAATGTATGCGACCAAAATGGAGATGTGTACATGGATAATGGGGTGTACACATTTCAGCTTAGGACAACAAATCACAACGGAGTATTGTTCAAACAGATATGCATATGATATGCAAGAACTGCAGTATGATTGACTGCTCGTGTGATTGTAGACAAGTATCTCCGTACCTGGGAGACAGTATTTCATACTTAAGCAGTTCGCTTTTTGCGACGATATGTGTGATTTATTTACTGAACAACTGTTACAGTTTTTGTGTAACTCTTTCAAGAATCCTTTATAATTATTCTACTTTGTGATGCATTCCTGCTACTTTGTTGATGGAACTTGTTTGTGCTGTGTAGTCACCACACTTTTGTCGGATATACGTTTACTGATGAGTAGTAGGGGATTTTGATTTCCATATAGATTGAACACCACACACAATTGATCGTAGCCGTCGCATTCCCATAGACTATCCAGTCGGCCCGTTTCGAATGGCAGAAGCACTAGACTCGAGTTTCGCTCTCATTAGAGCTCGTCAGTAGTAGATATACGTTTATTGTTGTATCCTCTTTTCAAGTCTCGTATGGGCTGCCACCAGCGATCACTTACCGGTGATGATTATATGTTGTTTCACTGAATAAGTTGTAGACTATGGAAGTCCAATTCAGCGTTTAGGTTTAGTTGGATGATGGGAGTTAGATGTTTCTGTCAGTACCAGTAGGATTTGTGACATCCAACTACTGAAGTAAGTAAACACTTGAATGTATAAGAGAAGTATACATGAGGAACAGAAATAGTTGATCGTATACTCACTACGGAACCTTCAACCCTCCCGTTTTCTAAGTTAGAATGTAACAATAAATTGTGGTTTAGTATGCAATAAAAAGATATGTTCCGTGAATGTTGCTTGAAGTCCAGTGCAGTAAGATAATTTGTTTGATAACTGTTGCAAACGTTGGTTGGTTTTGGTTATATACTTTATAAAAACGCTTACATAACAGTAAATTCAGGTCGTGGTATTTGACAGACTGCTCAAACTGAAAACTGTTTATTGTTGTCCACCCAGCTTATTTCCATCCGGAAGTGTGAATATTTTATAGACCCTTTTCTGGATGTTGGCAACTTAGCAGTATTCAACCGATACACAAATGAAATTTTATGTTTGTCTTTGCACTGTTCTCTTCAAAATATGCAGTAATAATATTGGTAGATATATCCACGTAAGCAAGTTTCCAGTGTGATGCAACAATTTGACTCCAGAATCAGATGTGTCGTGTGTCAAATCCCGATCGAGGTAAAATATGCACCACAGCATGTCTTCAACAGGACGAATTTTTAGCCAAGTAGAGTGGTTCAGGATTAGCAGACAACAAGATATCAACTCATCAAAATGCCTACATAAATGAGAGTGCTGTTGTGTTCACGTCGGTTACATTGGCGTCTATGTGTTAGTAATAGACAAACATAACTACGAAACCAAAAACTTCGCATGAGTTTCGACGAGTAACTTACTATTTTCAGCAATTGCATTAATGCATATTTTCCTTCAATATATTGCAAATGTAGCCGGCCGCTGGCATTCTGAACAGCAATAGATAACGTCAACACAAATAAGATGCATTTCGTTGTTTCGTTTGACTAGTAAGCATGACGGTTTGCATATCGAGGCGTATTTCAGACATTTGATAAATATTTCGGTACTCCGAGTCTATTTATCGGCAAATTTTTATTCAGTCAACAAGCAGTTTTATACCCGCTCCCTCATGTGAACCGGTGCGTATTCTCTCGACACAGAAGTTAACTAACACCCACGTCTTTACCAACTGTGTGAAACTGATGTGCCTAATTTATATGAAGTTTATTGCAGTTTTATTACTAATTATACGCTGCCCTCAGAAGGGTGCACTTGGTAAAGGTGTTTGCAATGTTCAAGTGGCGTATTCAATAAGTCTTGACAAGCTAGCATCACGTGATTCACGCTTGACGCTTAATTAATTGGGTTGAAATGAGCTAGCCATTCGAATTTCGAGAAACATCAACACCAGCCACTCTGTTGGGATCATCTTCATTCAATTCAGGTCGATCGTGTTAATTTTGCGCAGGAAGCAGGCAAATCTGGTTGGAAGTTAGCAAATTGCGTACTTATTACGGCATCTTTCGTGTGCTCAAAAATGAACGCGACAAATCTGTGGGATCAACCACACGTTGTTCGCTGGTGTTAACAAAACTATCAGGTATCCCTATAAAAAGACGCCTCATATTTCAATCACCGTTGCCAGAATCAGACAGACGTATTGCTCGTATGACTATGACTAACTGAAGTGAACTCAAGCTCCACTAAACTGGATGTCATCGTAAACCTACTGAAAAATCTGACACGACAGATTCGAAAAACCAAAGGATTTCGACATTCCCGCTATTGAAGTTAAGCATTTGGTGAGGTAGTAACGTACTTCCACAGGTCAACGGCAATTACTACTACCGGATTCAATGTGCCGATTGATTCGCAGTTTGGCAAAACACCTACCATAAGTACCATCGGCGTAATTGCGCAAACAAATTGGAATGAAACCGCTTGAGTGAAGTGCAATAGTTTCAAACACAGTCTCTTTATAGATTGACCACGACATTCTTACGACTAATTTATCCTTCCCTGTTTATAGCCGAGTCTTTTATAAAATTCACCTTTCTGCTATAATCTGCCGGCTAATCAGAATTAAATAAAGTGATACCTGAACACCAAGTTGACGCGTGGCTGCAACATGATTATCAATGATACTACAGCGACTTGATAAAACATCATGCAGCATGAGCGGAATGAGCGAGTAGAGTGACGTTTGAAGTGACCTGATTGATTCACAGGCAGTGGTGTAACAGTGTTAACGAAATGCCATTTACGTGAGTCAAAAAATACTGAACATTAGTGACATATGGAGTGACTTGTCCCTCGTCTCGTTGGTCATGAGTAGACACTCTAGTGTACTCCTCTTCAACTCGGCTGTGAACACCAAAGGCTGTAACGTCAGAGAAGTAACAGCTAAGTGATTATGCTTCGAACGTGTTTTCTGCAAGTAAACAAATGTCACTAGGCTCAATTCATCACAGTAGTTGCATCTGGGACCACCAGTAAAAGTTTGAACTTGATGACTTCAGTGCTACTGCCCGCTGTATACTTTGTTAATTTAAATATTTATTGTACTTGTTTCTTGGACAAACCTGTTTACCAGGCCATACATTTCAAATAACTACAATATATCCCAGCTTCTCTCCAATGTAGTGTGTTAAGTGATGGTGCGGTAAACGTCTAGCTAGTACCTAGCTACATCATGTGAACCTGACCGAAGAGCTTACCTGCAGGCAAAATGGATACCCAATTCATAATGGTATGACAGTTCTGATGAATCAGGAGTTGTGACGTTTGTCGTTAGTAGCTGCTGGTTGCTGATATTACAAAATCCTTAAAATATCGTTTTATATTTCCAGTTAAGTGTGTGCTCGATTATTTTTATTGGTTTTATTAGTCGGTGGATTTAGTGGAAATAAGTTAACACCATATTAAAATCCCATTGTTTCAACTAACGTTACTGAACTGAAGTTGAGCTAAAAAGTGGGACAAGTGGCCATGATTAAAATCTTCTAGGGAATTACTGGTAGTTCCATGTCGTTTCAGAACTATAGGTGAAAATTTAAAACGTGTGTTGATTCAAATGACTGCAAATGCATGTTGAAACAAGGTTGACAATCACACACTACATCGTACACGGTATTCAAAGAAAACTAGTGCGTATACGACAAATGAAATATTCCAATTCTTGACAGAGAACTTTAACCTACAACCGTTCATGAGAAACAAATGTTCTCGATACTATTAGGCAAATGTACCTCTTAAACCTATATTGACATAAGCCATCCCATACTCTCTTTCTTGTAATTGAAAAACAACGGACGAGTTACAGCTTATTAACCATGGATCTATAAGGACGTCCGAAACAAGGTATAGAAACACTTTTCTGAGTCATACACCGCTAATGGAGATTTCATTACCTGGAAGTAAAACGGTGTGTTGGTTTGTTTTACAAGAGTGTGTCAGTTATACAGTTTGCATGTAATGTATCATTTGCAAACTTCTTGTTGATTACATTAAGCATAATCATCTTTAGATGATTTAGGCAGTGTGGTCTAGGTAAATCACCACACCTGTCGTCAGTGACAGATATCTGTCAGTTCCTGTCTGATGGGAATGAAAGTTTCAGGCAGTATACCACTAAGCAATTATATTCGTTTGCAATTGCGAATTCTGCCGAATCTTAACTAAATGACCTGTTTTAATCAATCACAGTGTAATGCATAGGAAGTCCGCAGAGGCACTTACTATTGAAAACACTAACCCACCCGTATTAATCGGCGATTGTTGGAGGTCTTCAAACAGTAGACCCAGTATAGGTCCCATTGCCGTAAATGCCTCCATTCAAAATTTCGAAAGTTACATAAATAGCAATATTACCAAACATGCCCGTCTAAATTTTTGTTATTTAGAATAATATCTTATTCTCCAAATGAAATTCCCCATCTAACAGGGGCATCTTCCAGTTTACTCTGAAGGTGGTTTTCACAGCATGGAAGTAAGTGAAAAATCAGTGATAAGGATGAACTCATCAAACCAGAAAACGCGGCAGTTTTTGATGTGGTTAGCAAAATGCGTCATTTAAAATGTTGATTATAGAGGTGACGTTTTCGATAAGCTAGTCACCTTGAGTGACACTTCATAAGTTGACGTTTACGATTAGGCCTGTGATCATTTCTGTTGCTTCTCATTTCAGGGGACTGGCAAAGATGAACAGTTTTCAGGCGAGTCTAGGACCCGTTCATAATTGCCATATCATTGGACCGTGAATATCACTTTCGTAACGTGCGGTCGGAATCAATAGGCGCACACAGGTTAAATTTGAATTGTGTGACATAGTGTGCTGTTGTGATGTTGACGCCGTTTTAGTTGTCGTCTGTGTAAGTCCTGTGCATGGTTTACTGGACCTTCGGCTCACGCTTGTTTCTTTTTTACGGGACTGTTGCTGGACCGTTTGCTTCCGAAGAACGCTACTCCTTTGTAATCTCCACGTCACCTTAATGTTTGTTCACAAATGTGACGTACAGACAGAGTGAAAACGATCGGCTTGCATGTTGCACATTCAAGTAGAATCCTACATTGATGCACGTAGCACAATTAAATCAGGGCTGCAGAAAATATCAGTCTGATTTACAAAAACCCTGAAGTCTACTGATCACCAACGTAGTTCATTCGAAATATCCTGCGTGCACCAAGAGTCATGTAAGCAGGTTTGCCCAACTGACGTGCCCGGACGCAGTAGGTAAGTGTTAAACTATGGTACAATTAGAGAAGGACATATTCAAAAGTAGATACTTCTGGTTATCCGGCTAACATATAGATGACGAACACAAATTGCGTTTTTCAGGTTTACTGGTTATATATCTATTAATTCTACGTAAAAACACAGGCGATTTTCTTCAACAATTCATAGTTCTTTATACCGATCGCCTACAATAAGCTTGCTGATTACTACTCATTCATCCAGTCATCAGTCATTCTAATAGAGTCCACGTTTGTTATCTTAACCATTCCCATCATAAAAGTCAAAATGTTGATATTCGTGTGTAGTGCGCTAGATTCATCCATCGGAATGTTGGTGAAAGTGTATGATAGTATGTTTTTGGTTGTCGATTCAAACATGACAAGGACCTACGGAAATTTCAAGTGAGACACGGTCAACGTGCAGGAATAGAATCACTACATCATTATTAGTTCTAGTCAAAATAATTTAAAGCATAGAAATCTTTAAGCAGTTAAGTCCGTCCAGAATGTGTGATGGTTTTAATATGATATCTTGCTGTGGATGAGTTTGGTTAGGTAGGCTGAAAGCTCTGTCCCGGTTATGTTCCCGATTTTCGATTGCGTTTGATGCGTTTTAATCAACTATACGTGGTACCTAATATGTGATGTTCATTCTTACGAACAGCTGACAGGTACATTGCAATATGTACGATTTATGATTGATATACGATTAATCAACCTGTGAAGTACGTTCGGAAAATGACCAACATACTGACCAATATCAAGACGTGCGTTCACAGTGCAAACGTGCATTGAATGGAAAACAGGAAGCGTGCTCCCTTTGAGATCAAATCGAAAAAAGCAAGCCAACTAAAGTGGACTCCTACCGTTTGTTTCGAGTACTAATATAACATGTAAAAGTCATCGGTGAGTGTTACACAGTATCAGTCATTCCAGGGAGACAATACTCACTGTGACTGTAACACCCAATAAATATGTATGATTGCTATCAAAATCAATCAGACTCATGTCATTTACAAACCCGTTTGTTGTTTCAGTCAGTCAGCACTGCAAGATGTCATCAGCATCATGGCTACCGAAAAGAAAATTATATATCAACAAAATGTACTGTGGCTCGAGCGGCCGCTCACCTCAACAGTGACGCGGAATATCCTGGATTAAAACGTCACTAGGAAGTTTGAACATTATTAAAAGAAGACTAAGCGGAAGAATTGGTAATGATATTGATACGGGTACGCCATTGACTGCGACTCACCGCCATCTCGGATAACGTCTCCAACCAGCGGTTTGAGTGATCGCGAGGACCCCAGCCAGGCAAGCGACACCTACCCACTTTGCTTAATGGAGCAGTCAGGGTCTTCATATTTTGTGACCACGTTGTT
>JTDE01000003.1:205514-300668 GCA_014338405.1 Paragonimus skrjabini miyazakii
GATCTGCTGAACATAACTTTCAAACTCGTTTGCTTCATTCGGTGACAGCTCTGTTAATATCTTCGCAGAAATAGCCTGCTTGTAGTCCAAGTCCAAGTAACTGTTTTGGTCAAAAGTTTTGACGTGTTGACTTCAAGTGAACCTAGAGAAAGCCTTTCGGGTATGTTACGCCACAAAAACTCAAAGGATTCTCTGGTTTGTTAAGGCAGTAGAATTAGTAAATGGAAACCATCACTCCGCATACGGAAAGACATGTCCATCAATACCAGATTATCACGATGCTATGATCTGTGCAAGCAGGTGATTTTGTGGTCGTTGGTTTTGTTGTTTAATCTCACAGTGTCCACTGAACTTCGATATATAAACCCGCAGATCGCAGCATGTACCTGATTGATGTAGCGAAATACATTCCACAGCTACATTGCACAAAAAACTTTTTTTACTCCTCTGCCCAACTCAGTATTCTATTTGATGGTGAGCGTCACTGTTTTGAACCTATTCTCTGAAATCACAAGAGCAAGACAACAGACGGCATTATGAAAAACCACACATGGGATACCGAACCTGGTATAAATGACATGATCTATCAATAGATTTCAGATTCATAAGCAGTAGAGATTGCAAAAGTTTTATGAATCTGTTTAATTCGTTCTATGTTCTTCACTATGACAAGACTCCCAACTCCAAGTTGTCTACTTGGAGGCTGAAGTTCAATCAAACATTCGGGTAAAATGTGGATTGTAGAAGGAACGATTCACAATGCTTCAAAGGTGAACATTTACCCGAAACAAAATAGAAATACTTATTAATTACATCCGTTTATTAAACCGTTTTAGTTTACCTCCGAGATTCCGGCAAGTGTGCAAATATTTGCACAATAATTTGCAAAATGATTGACTTTGTCTGGTTGTGTAAATAGCACGCAGCTTTGAAGTATCCAATGCCTAAAAATTCAGAGGAAATGTTGTTTAAGCTTTGGTCTCCACATCAGGCCATACTCTCATATTATCTATCTACAGCAGGCCGAAAATGAGGAGCTTTCGAGCAAATTTCTCGGCTGCAAAACAAATTCAGATAACCTGATTGGCTTGCATCGATATCATATAGACTAAACAGCTCTTAGCACAGTTAGCCACATTTATCGAGATAACCGCAAGTCATTCTGTTTTTAAAAGTGCCGCTTTCACAACGTGTGCAGGTGGCCTTTTTGAACTAGCATTGCAGTTTGGCCACACCGCAATAATGTGCGCAAACACGGTAGTCTTCCCTATTTCTCACACACCCAAACGCTTAAATACGAAGTTGTTCCGTTCGTCCAGAAAAGTGTACTACTGAAACTCTGTGACATGCTTAATATATTCAACAATGTACACAGCTGCGGTGGGGGCGTTTATCGGAAAAACATAGGTGCGCCTAGAAACATGATTTACCGTGTGACGATGGCTAATCAATGATTGACGTCTTTCATCGTGTGAGAGTAAGCAGGTCGATTCTATCAGTTTCTAGTTCAATTTGACAGTATTTCAGTTGGTAAGAATGAACTCCAATGATGGAAGTATTGTTATCTTCACAATCATGTCATCTTAGACGAATTCTTGAGTGTGGTGGATCCACATAAATAAATGATGACAACCGATGCTACTTGCAAACGTTTGGACTCTTAATTTAATTTGCGTCAAACAATCGCTATCGCGAAAGCATGCACGTGATCACCCACACAGAACATTATCTTATATAGAAAGATTAGTAATGCAAATTGTCTAAAATATATCTTACACTCACAATTTTCTATTGTCACGTTCAACGTCTCTGCATTCAGCACATGTGCAAGAGTAACAACACTGCATCAATGAAGACACATCCACAGCCACTTCTAGCTTAATTTCAGCTTAATTTGTATCACACATCTCACAGATGGATGATTATCACAGGTATTATTAACGGCGTTACTACTGCCATTATCTTTTGTCAACGTTCCAAGTATCTAAACTCAACTATAGTTCATTCTTGAAAGATCACTCTTGAAGAGCATCTCGCAGGGATAAGTGTGAACGGACTGTAAGCTATATCACCGCTTCCGCCAGGTTTGCTTTTGCGGGTTCTTGATAGTTTGGACTAAAATCCCATGTATCAACAATTATCCATTAGTGTCCTACGAAGTACGTCAGTGAGTACAACGCTTGTCGATTAAGTAATGATCAGTACGCTGTAACCTAACAATGCCAGATAGAGAAGTCAAGCACAGAAGTTAGCTGATTCTTGCGAACAACGATTTTTTGAATTTTTATACAGAGCCTGCCTAAAATGTGCAGTAAATATCAGAGAACGATCATTAACCTATCTAACCGACAGGTTTACTTGTCACAACTGACAAAACCGTGGGGTTAGAACGATTATCGATATACCCTAGTGTGCCATGCAGTAATCGAACCGCTGTTCATTACATGTGGGCTCTCAAGACAGACAGCTGATGGGTTTCCAAATTAATGTTGTAGTAGATTCCAACTTGACCTCTGAGGCCATCAGATTACTAGTAAACACTCTAAACGGTGCTGGCACCTCGATAACGGTGGTAACAGGAAGAACAGTGTAATGACCACTACACTTCTGTTCCATCGAGCCAGTATCAATGGCCTGGTTCTCATGATAATCCAAGTCAGCTTTTGTGAAGCAGCTCGCCGAGTCATTTTGACACATTTTCATTACGATACTCGCTCTTTTGTGGACACAAGCGCACTGGTGATTATCTCTTCTGGTTTGCAGGAATTGACACACATCCGCAGATGTTCTTATGACATGCTTAACCAGGGCTATTCAGCAATGTCAACCAAACTGTTTTATAGGTCATGCTTTGGTTTTCCTCATAATAAACATGACAGATGCGATCCAAAATCATGTTGCCGAATCCATACTGGTCTAGCATAACTTGTATAGTCTGGTTCCAGCGATAGGCGCATGCAATTATGCGCTCAACTTCACCAAAATCAATTCGTTTTTGAACGAAACCATTCATTGAGTTTCAGAACAATGATGCATTCTATGTGCAGCGCTTAATATCATACAACTGATCACGTAATACCGACCAGCAATAGCCTTGTATTTTGTCATCCGTGGTGGTCAAATTCTAGCAAGCTCACTTTTGCACTAACTGAGTTTAATTAAGTGTAGTGACTTGCTGCAATATGATCACTCAACACTACATAGTCTGAAAACCATGTGGTTATTGCACGACAGCAACACGACCGTACACGGGCGATACAAAACCCCCACCGTCACTTTGCGCAATTCGAGTGTTGAATAATGATTTCTATGTTCCAGCATACTGGATTAACCTACAGATACCCCTGCTATAATGATATGCAAGCCCTTTTTGGTTGCTTGAGTTCGTAAAAACACCTTCCAACCAGTTGTGAATAAGATAACGGTCGGGGTAAACTCTATTTTGACACAGTGTTGATTTATTCGTAGGTAATCACATTCCCGACGGGCAAAAATATTACTTTCTTCTGCTGCTCATATATTTATTCTTTGATGATGTAGGTAGTTGGAAAACAATTTCACAGCACCTAAAAAACAATTTCACACGAACTTTGTAGCGGCTACAATTCGTCATATTCCTCATTCAATTGGATGAACAAGTATTAGTATAATCAAGTTTATTTCCAACAGTTCGGATTTGGTCGATCTGGTTCACCTCATCGCATTAGATAATATCTCCCTTCTTTTCTATTTGGCACCAGTGGGAAATCTTGACTTATTACACATGATTCAATACTCGGCAATCCCTTCCCACGTCTTAACAAAGCAGTCTCGTCTATTCTAGTTGGTGATGCTGTCGCGGTGGCTATTGGATGTAGTTTGCAACACAAACAACACGGGAAAGCGTATGAAATGGATTAATTCTCCAATAAATAGCGAACTTCCAAATGGCATCATGATACGTTTGGTAACGAAATGCTACCAAGTTAAGGCAGTGTGGACTATTTTCGATGCAATTTTTTGGGGCACAAACGTCAGGGTTCTGGATAATAACAAAACACCAGCATCAACTCCCTTTTCTAGTTTTGCCCAGTATTCTTCAAAAGAAGTACAGCAATCGTGTCGCATTTTCGAGCTGTTAGTGACAACCAACACTTAACTGACAAGAATAAAAATGTTACCGACACATAATCGAAGAAGCCAATCAGTACCGATATGACACGACTTAAATGTGAACGTAACCCGTACACCCGTATAATTCCATTATATTCCGTTTACTATTTCGGTACTGGTAGCGATGTAATAAAACGTGATAGTTGTAACAAACATGCATTAGCTGGAAATCGTTAGTTACCAAAGCAGGTGGGATCACACTACATTGCGACGTCTTCTAAACCGTTAAAAATAACTAACATTCTCATCAAGATTTGACACGTGAATAAAATTGCTGATCGGCACAATCAGTCAAATAATTCTTTACTTATGAGTTAAGTGAAAGGGTTTCAGTCTGCAGCTAGGATCCACTGCTGAGAAAGTCGGAATTGGGAAGGTGACGTGCTCGTCACTACCAACAAGCCTTCATACAGTATTGAGATAGCTGACCCAGGGTAACGGAACGCTGGCACAAAATACCTTGGTACGCGGAGGCTGAGTAACACAGTTTATTCGTGATATCTTCTGCGGTTAACTATAGTATGAAGATACAAGCTTATATTGATAAGCTCTGAATAAAGTTCAAGATGCATATCCCAGTTTTAGTTGATGTCAGTAGCAACTGGATGGAAACGAATCTTCCTGATGCTGCAGTATGTTAAGCCTTTTTACAAGTATGACTGGACATCCTCAGGAATCCAACTCACGGTCATCTTTTGTTTCACCTGACGGAATGACCGAAACAAATAAGGCCTTGTGTAAGTAACGACAGAGGAAACTAATATACTCTTTGGTTTAAACCTGCAAACTGACTGTCATTGAACAAGGGTTGAGAAAAGTAGGTGAGCAAGATGACATGCTGCTTGCATCCGGCAACACACATGTGGGTACCGGTATAGTCCAGGGTGATCAATCCGAAAGTCATGATCGAAATAATTGGAAAATTTGGATTATGAAAACATAAAGGATAGCGTTAGTCTAATGAGCATTTAAACCGCCCTTCACAATGCCAGTTTGTTCAATAAAACCAGTAGATGCAGACTATTCCATAATGGCAAAACATGCGAAGCCAAAACGAGTTGAAAACCCTACGGTTAACCAATATATAAGAATTTTTGTAAACAGAAGACTTAAATGTTGCCCAACGGTTGGTCGTTCGACTTTAACCGAATAATCGAACAGATGTTGAAATGGTATCCACCCTATGGTTCAGGGGAATGTGACGGTCAAAACTTTTATGCAGAACCTACTGAAGAACTAGCAGTAATTCTTTGTTAAGTCAACACGTAAGAAACGCGTTCACTTAATGACGATAAACCGGATGAATTCTGCTTTTGACATTCGGCTGGTGGCGACGTTGATATGACAATTTTTCAGGAGAATATTATTTTATTTGGAAGATACTGTTAAAAACCTTTTGTCTAGCAACGATTCAATCTACTGCTATCTTGTTCAGGCGTGTTGTTTCAGCACGAATATTGCAAACGACAATCATTGAACAATATCTCTGTAATAGAAATGTAGCAGGCGAGATGGATATTCCACAACAACTGAGGTTATGTTTACTTAAAATGGTTTCTATTTGACACTTTCAACTCCCGAGGGGTTCTGATGTCAGGAGAGGTTAAAGTTCACAGTCCAAGATATACATTATATCATCCACTTTGTAGATGGTGAATTTGATAGAGCTCAAACAGTTTTCATGTTTTGTTTGATTTGGTGGACTGAAGTGTTCGGTAAGACTTGATTAGACCGTTGTTGTTGAGAAGTCCATCAGATATTTCTTGTGAATTAATTCATTCTCATTTAGATGTGACTGAACGAGCTTTCTGCTGGTCGATCATTTGGACCTTGTTCTAGTAACCCTCAGTTTAAAAAAAAAACGACAATGCCGGAACCATTGAGACTAAGGTTATTCTGTCTGGTATCTCGTTTATTAATCTGTCCTGTTTCTGATATTTGTTTTTCCTTTAAATCTTCTTTGGGATGCTTTGAGCGGTTTGATCACACTTTTGCTACTGAATCAGAATATGCACTACTGACGGACTCTACAAATGGAGAAACTCGAATCTGAAGCATTTTTTCGAAATGAACTGCGATCAATGTGGATAATGCTCAACTTGAGATGAACCAGTCAACGTTGACATGAACTGTGGGATCAGATGCCATTGCCAGAAGCATTGTTATAAAGGCGTAACTTTGTTCACATCTGGTGCTTACTGTTTTGTTTTGTTTTTGTCCGTTGAACTTTGAGGGACATATTGTCTTGGACGATCGGTTTTCTCGGAAGTGAAAAGCAGACAAGTATCACTCGACCTACTAGAGTGCAGTGAACGTTAACAAGGTGACACGGGTACTGCCTACAAAAGGACAAACTCATTAGTAGGTTCCAAGAGGAAACAGGAGAGGTTGTCATAACAGTTAGTATAGTAGATGGATAATAATCAGTTTATTCGGAAAATTAATTGGTTTGCACCGTCACTGCATACTTTTTTCTATTCTTTTCTATTTTTCAATTTTCGAGATTAGCAAGCATCCGACTCAAATGTGTGGGGACATGATACGTTACGGTTTTTATTTATGAGTGACAGTAAGCAGCAGTAGTTCGAAGTATTGCTGTGCTTGCATCTCTCACCGGTTGCTTTGCTCGCAACCCGTCCTCACCGCAAGATTTCGGTCCAAAATTAGTCACAGCTTCAGCAAACTGAACAGACTCGGTTTTCAAGATAAGTTGCCCATTTTCACGCTTTTCATTAGTTAACCCAATTGTACTTTGCAGTCAAACAGGTTTATGTCATATTCAGTTGATATCAAAGATCGTTAGTAGCTCGTGTACATCGAATAATCTGATATGGGTCTTCGGTTACAGAGGCGTGGCTACCATTGCGTTCACAATAATGGAAAATTTGCAGCCGAAATCACCTTTCTTGGCTTCATGAAGCTCATTAAAACAGAGAGTAGTGTGCATGATTTGAGCCCAGACAAATGTCGCTGTATCTTCATGAATGCGTACCAAAGACGGTTTACTTATCATCATGAGTAATATCATGTGACCTCTAATCTGTTCAAACAGTACAGCTCACAGACTTCATCACTCGGATACTTCAGATAGTCCGACGAATAAATGTTTTAGTTGTGTTCAACAAATTTGAAAATTTGCATACACGTAGGTTTTACGAAGCACATTATCCGGATACGTAACGATGAACACAAAAAAGAAATATGGGTGTCCATTCAGAGAGATTTTATGTCACTGAAATTTCACGGGCAATAAACGACACTTGATTATTGCATCTGTTAGCTCAATATACGTAAAACTTTGGCCTACGGTAGGCTGAACTCCGGACGTGTTGACGAAGGATAACCTGACATAGCATGAAGTCGTACTAATATATACATCTCAAATTGCCCAGGAAACATACGTATTTAACAACTTAGATTCTCAAACATTGTTATTCATACCCTTCTTATTAACCATGGCTTCATTTGAGTTTCTTGAGAATGAGCTGTTAATAAAAGTAGCAACATTGGTTGGCTGAATTAGGCTATCAAACAATCCTGGGAATACAGATGTTCAGAGGTGTCGGGGAACTGTGTAGTAACTTGCCAAAATAACATAGTTAACACAAAGTAAACCGTTTTATTTCTGATGACTGATGTGTAGTAGGGGATTTTGGTTTTCATATAGATTGAACATCACCCACAAATGATCGCAGTTGTCGCATTCCCATAAACTTTCAATGGCGCAATGGTAAACACGGTTGCCTCATGAACAGCGTGTCCGTGGTTTAAGTCTTGGCAGTGGCGATGTTTTATTTCTGCCAAAGGTCTTCCCGTAAGCGTCGGTAGCACTTCACAGGTTTCGCTTTAGCTTCATTACGATAGATGACCGATGTGTTCCAGTTGTGTGAATTTACATCTTGTTTTGATTTATTGCTTACCGTTTGTTAGGCAAGCAAGAAGTTGTTTATCTTTCCAACAATTTTAGCAACAATCCCAGGGTGCGACTGTTTTGCACAAAACCATCTAGAATGCTTGTGACCTACACTTCGACAAATGTTTTCCACACATGTTTGATGAATGATTCAAGGTTCATGTTGTGCAATGAAAGATAACTACATTTTTCCGACAATACACTTCACGATGTAATGAATAAGACGGTAGAATCTATGCGATAAAACAGCTTTTAGTCAGGTTTTAACATAACATTCATCTGTTGGTTTATTCATGACTCAAGAGTAATTTTTGTAACAGCTTTAAAGAGAAAGAAGCCAATAAGTCAATGTAATTCAAAAATGACTTGTTGGATCGATCCTCGGAAGTGATTTTGTTGTTCACTCATTAATGTGCTACTGCCCTAGATTCCATGGCAAACCTCAGGAGAAATGCTCATTGAATGTTTGCGCATATATGCGACATGTTTACACAAATTGGGCGTCAGTGACACTTGGTAGCAGCTCTCTTAAACTGATCGATTGCTGACTAGCTGTTTTTGGTAAGTGGTACAACATTCCAGCAGGAACTCGTTATCAGCTTAAAACCCTGTCAGGACGAGGAAGCGAATTGTATTCATGCTCTTACTGGACGGAAGTAATGTATTTTACTCTACTGGTACGGCATTAGACGAAAGTGAAGTATTAGTTGTAATCGATCAATAGGATTCCAATTTTCGTGTTGTGCATTCGATAAAATATGGATCAATACAAACACATTGCCCATACTACAGTGACTGCATGAGAGAATATTTCGAGACACTGTTGATATCCGTAGGGCATAGTTGTGTTGATAGGAACTGCATGTTAATTGCTTCTTTGTGACCTGGATGAATTCTAGAGCAAAATGCTTGAAGAATCTCGCCGCTGAATTCCCTCCCCATCAATAGTTGATGGAATCAATAATACAGTGATACTATCGGAGGACTGAGTACACGCGTGAAAGTTCCGAACTTCTGACAAGGTTTTGTAGCTGAGGTGGTACAGCTAATACAAGATGTTTCTCCTACCCTTGAGAATTCACCTCAGGCACACATTTAACACAATGAAGTGTTTTGTAAACTACCATGTTTATCCCAATGTCAACTGACGATACGGTAAACAATACTGCAGTGTTCTCTTAAACAAAGGAATCTACTTATCTGATATATCCCAACTATTGATGCCACAACTGCCAGTCACCTGAGAGAATATGACGGATTGTAATTCACCCGGTCTAGAATTGGTTTCCACTCGTCTTAAAAATCTGTGTCGTATAAATAACACAAACAATAGCATTAATTCTCATTACACTTCATCAGCTGACCGTTTGTCAAAAATGTGAAAACAATTCACAGTCACACATATGAGTGAAGCTGTTTCCAGAGTTGACCAGTTCAACCACAGGCTGGTATACTTGATTTATATGGTCTCCAAAGTACGTGAGAACCTACCCGACTACCTTCTTTGGGGAGAAGCTTGCACATCACGAGAGTATTACCATGGATGAGCGTCAATAATCTACTCATAACTCCTGAATTTTGGGCGAAGGCTGCATAAGAGGAGTCGTTGACTGATGTGGTATATCTAGACTTTTTAAACATACAGTAAAGTCTTTCATTACATCTTAATGTGAAATTGCAATGATTATTGCTTTGCCGATTGCATACTTTGTCGGCTTTAGGGTCACCCAGCTTGATATAAATTTAACTCAAAGTTGTCCGTGTAGTTTCCTGTTTCCACCTTGTTTCAATAAGTCCCTTTCATCAGATATGTCATTCATTTTCGTTATTATCCTTCCGGTTTCGGCAGTAAACCGACGACACAAAACTAACGAGTTATAGAATAGTCGGAAAGGTTTGTGTATCCAACAAAACCAGGGAATCATTTAGAAAAAGCTTGCCGCTCAATGCTAAAATCGACAAAACACATATTCAATATCAAAATCGTGCCCACAAATACATTGAGGTCATTAAGCTAGTCAATCTCAGTCTGTGAATGAGACATATATATGCTATGGTCAAAATGCAAGGTTGCTCACGTGTTTTGTTGCAATTACTCAAAAACAAACGACACTGCAGCTCACGGGAGCTATTGGCGAAACATTCTATAGTCCTTCCAAGTAAGTTCATCACGGTAATCCGTCCACACGAAATAGGGAATTACCATTCTTGTCGAAAATTTTCCCAGACAAACCAGCAGAATAATTATGAAGATGAGAAAAAAATATTTCTTGTCAATTAGTAATAATCCTAGAGTTGTCAGCTGCATTGAACAGAGAGAGTATATTCATTCTTCTCTCAGAATTACCAAACGACCAGAGTATTAGTCACACAAGGTTGGGATTGAGTAGTTGGACATACTGCATTGCTATTGTATATTGTGAGGTTACTGGCATTGTGGTCAACGCGCTAGTCTCATGAACACGAGTTGAAGTTCTGGACCAAGCGAATATGTGTACCTGATGATGAGCTGAAACAAGACAACGAAATAGCTTTTTTCCGAAGTGAACAGCCTTAATGGCTTGTGTGAATGCAAATGCTACATTCAAGCATTGGTAGTATTCTATTGTTGGTAAGCTAACTTTCCTAGCTTTCTTCAGGAATGCATATTGTTTGAATAAAATTCACTTGAGAAAACTTGGGCGCCAGCGCGCAGTCATACGAGTGAAAGAAGTTAACGCTGTAAATAGATAGTTAATTGGAACTACGTTTGAATTCAGACAGCAAAATGGACGAAATGTTTTGAAACTTGCACTTTGCTGACAGTATTGTTTAACTGATAACGAATGAAACTTTTGTAACCGTCTCTATGACAACGGCGTTCAGCGTTCATCAGATACAGTGGCACGAATATGTAAATAAACAATAAACCTAGTACTCCTATTTCCAGGTCTTGCCATCAGTGTAGCACCGAGTAATGTAAAGTACTGAGTCCCTCAGTACAATTTTACACTGAGCTAACGAAATGCGATGTGGAGTAACCATACACACTGGGATTAGTAGCTGACTTGTGGCTACTATGTGAACAGAAGTCAAATATGTGGTGGAATAGTGAAGATTCACCTTGTGCCAACTGCTATGGCACGAAACAAAAGGATTTAAGGGGAAGCCTGTATCCAAGGAAATCTTTCATCACACTCGGAAGAAAATCGTTTCAGGTATATCGATTCGAAAGAGAGGTATCCTGCGGGTTACGGTAACGTATTATTGTCAAAAGTGTACGTAAAATCCTACAGAGTCTACGAAAGTCTATAAAAATAAGTAAACCAAGAGACTGTTCACAATTTTGACTCGTCGGATGCATCAAGACCATACGCCCGGTTGACCTTATAGACGGCTGTGATTGAAGTCCTAATTATTACTGTGTTTTTGTTTGACAAAGTGAGGATCCCTTCCAAATGAAAGTCTTAAACTGTCTTCAGTTGTTATCTTAACAGCCAACAGCATAACCCTCAGTTTCGTTGAAGACTGCTTCCTCAGTCTCTCTCCCGGAATTATCGCACTTCACACGATGAAGTTGGCTATTGTATGCCAGGCTAGTTTTATTCATTTGACAGATATATTGGATTTGTTTGATAAATCTGACTGTGCCTATGATCATCGACTATGCAGTTTACTGGGAAATGTCTAACTTATTATGACTGTTGCGCTACCATTGATAAAAGCTTATATTGCTCTGTGAGATACGTTACTATCAAATGAATATTCCGGGTCTTTCAAAAAAGACGAGCCTGCAGAGTTAGTCGGTTCAATTGTCTTAGTCGTTCAATGCCGTTTTGTTTTCGAATTCATAAGCCCAACGGTGTTCTCTCAGCGTTGAACTAAACATTGGTTTTTTAAAAATGCTCATCAGTAACAGTGTAGTCGTTGATTTAAAACAGAATATGAGTTCTGTTTCAACATTTAACATCCCATCTGAACGTTATTGAAGAAACATAGCAAAGGGTCACAGGAAATCTTTCAGTAATGGCACCGTTAAGAAACTTGTCTATAAGAAGAGATAAGGGAATATGGAATACTGGAGGGGATTTACACGATTACGGTTGGGGTGAAACCAAATTCAAACAGAGTTAAAGCGCTAGAAGTCATGTGCAATACCGTGATACCAACATGCTTGGAGTACACGTTGAAATAATTAGGTCGTTTCCTTTCACTTATGGTGAAATAACTTGCAGTCGGTTGATATAAAGATAAGCATTCTGTCGGTTAAGCTGGACAACTTAGAAATAAATGAAAATGTAAGCTGTTAAACGTTTGCTTAGTTCCCATGAATATTCGTGACCAATGTGTGCTAGTATTTTGCCTTCCAACCGAGAGCATATCCCGCTAGTTAGATCACAGGTGAATACTACAGGTTGATCGATTACTTTACTAGCAAATGACAGTCTGGTTATCTGTGACCTTCACACTTAGCGTCCTCGTTTTTCATTCGTTGTTGTTAAGATTTACAGTGTTCAGTCAGTGTAAGCCTCTATACATAGAAGGTTGGTTGTTGATTTGACCCATGAATGCTTACCAGCGTTTATACTGCGTTGTCTTGTTAGGGACTAGTGTAGAAAGCCATGACTGAACACGTTTGCTAATGGCTTATCACTGTATACTCAGCAGGGATTTCGTGTATGTGGTTTCTTCTCAGACTATATGTGTAGCGTTAACTCGGTTATTTTTGATACACTAAGAGTTGCGGTTCGTGTGCTGAGTAAAGTAATTTTCCTTCAAGAGTATACGAATAACCACGAAGGACTTTGTCTACTGGCTTGCATAATTTCACTCTACTCCAGCTAGTCCTGTGTGAAATTCGTCAGATAGCCGCCCGGAGGCAGATGGTCTTTAGACTACAGCAGCTTTAAATTACCAAGATAGAAGACAATTAAAGACCGATAAAAAGTAAACTGCTGGCCATATTTTTCGCATTGGAGCTAACAAAGGTTTTTCGTAGAAGGTATGTGTGTTGAGGAATTGCAGTCCACTGGTTATAAGTATAGGCATACCTGTAAATAAACCATGAAACGAGAAGAATCATACTTATAAAGAACAATTAAAAATTATCGTATAATCACTAGGATAAAAAGTTTATTGCTAATAATTTCCCTCATGATCTTCTGCTGAACCTGTCCTGAATGTTACGTGGCCGGTATAATGGACTGCAATTGTGCACCTAAATCCAAGCTGTCAGTAGTGAACAACGCAGGCTCGAAGCACCCAATCTCTGCTAAGTATGCAAAATATGCATGGAAGTTTGACAAAATTAAAAATGAGCGATACCCTCAAATCGGAAAGTTTGTTTTGATGACCGTCAATAACGTAACCGTGAAAATTACACTCTACTAAATTTGGACATTCGACTACTGGGAAATACTCAAGGAGACAATGTTTAAAATGAGTTCACCAAGTTAACTAAAAGGAGAAAAATATCATTCACACAATTGAAAAAATGATGTTTTTGTCCAGATTGTCCAACCCATCCAAAGACTACTTTGCAAAGTTGGTGATATGTCGAGTATACTAAAAAACGATATAACCAATATCTCAAAACTCTCATTCACTTTAGAAAAGTAAACATCTACCGGGTTATTTACCGCCATAGACGAATAACTTTTTACGTCCTTGGTATTAAAATATAAAATTCACGGAAATAAGTTTGCTCGTTTTTCATCACAACGTGGGAATCTCACCATCTGGATTCTCTTCAAACCTTACGTAAAATTTTTCAACAGAGCAAAGTCACTGAAACCCCGTCATTATATTCGTCATGATTCATGCTCTCCGCCATCATACTAAAAGTTGTAATCGGGTGAACTGCTATAGAATACCTCCCGAAATGCTTTTTGTACTCTGAAAATATAAGGTGAACCTTGCCTTTCTATCGAAAAAATCAGAACGGCAGAGTTCTTGGCGGTAATAAATTATCCGAAATTGTTGAAAGACCATCACATATTTATACCCATTTTGTCTTACTTAACAATAGCCATTGCGCAACCATCTTACTGTGTTTGCATGAGCCGTGTATTGTTACTTCCAACGAACCCGACTCATACAATTTCGTCAGTTAAGTCAAACACGCTTCCCATCGATGTGTCTCAGTCATCACACTTTTTCGAACACATTTGACAATATAGTTGGTCAGCGTTCTGATTACCCAGGATCAGTCGACCACAGTGTTGTGTGAAAATCATGAATGCAAGTAAGCTTTGTAGTCTGCAAGCGGCCTCAGACTAGTGCCAGTTGCTCGAGTAAGAGTGCACGGGGTCGGAAATGTCCAGTGCGTTCTAGAAGCCTGGCTGTTGAACGACATTTTCTGTGGCAACTAAGTCATTGAAATTCATCAGTTGGAAACTGCATCTTGAAGGAACTGGTGACAGTCACAGAATTCGGATTGACATGTTTATTCCACATCAATAAAACAGCGCAACAATTCGCTAGCCTACGTCGACCACAATAAGTGATAGAATACGGTCCACAACATGATCATTATCCTGTTATTAGCTGTTCTGCAGACAAATTATTCACAAACACTTCAGTAGCAGACAAGTGAACTATTACAACGAGGACGGCATCGGCATCTACTTTACGACTATACCGTACGATTCAGGAAGAACAATAAGGTGTGAGAAATCGTGAGTTCAGATCAGCTCAAACATTCCATGAGCATGAAAGCAAAAAAAACTCTACTGCCTACTGATAAATATCACTTTAACTAAAAGTCGCAGTCAAAAGCTGTCTTTGTAATTATTTGTACCGCTCGTGTCAGCCACCACAAATAGTACATACTTAGTACACTAAACTGGGAGAACGAGAAGAGAAAGTAGTACTAAGAATCATGTATCTAGGAAATTGCTTCCAGTCAAGAATGATTTCCGATCATCGTGTGTCTATTTAGTGGTCCAGTTAACCAACCAGTCTAAGACGTTCAGAAAAAGTATGCTGAGTTTGTCACCGGTGGTCAAACGTCAGGATATAAATATCAGACCAAAATCCTAATTTGAGGGCAGACCACCCATCAACGGAATGCCAGTAAAAACAAGCCTGACCAAATTCGTCCGCCTACAAAAACTAGTCAGCAGGCATCAAAGAACGATTGATGGGTTATGAGTCAATAGTACTATTTTCTACTTTGTCTAGCATATATCAAACAATTTTTTTCCATTGAAGTGGCATGCCTAACTATTTTTTTGGGTTAACCTGAGACCATTCCAGGCAACCATTGTTTCATTGTAAAATGCCAATTTGCACAGCTAGCTGAGGATTACCAAACCAGTTATATTGATGGAATAAATCTGGTTACACACATCAAGCTGTTACTGCAAGTGTCCATTTTATGTCGATATGCAAATGCAAAAACGAAAATTTGCATTTTAATTTTTCATGTAAATATATCCAGAAGTTAAATGTTCTTATTAATAAAAATCAACATTCGCCCGATCGGTCATTTCTTAGTGGAACACGTCACTGATAAACAGAAGTTTTCAAGTACAAAGGTTTCTTTTACTGCGAGTTTTTAAATATCATTTGGGAGCAACAAATGGACATAACCATCCAGCCTTATAACTATTCTTGCTTGCTTGTGTAGCGTGTCTGAAGTGAGAAAAAACTATAAGAGGCATCAGGCATGCAAGTCACAATCAAACCGTCTGGAAAAGCGTGTCAACAAATTGCACGAATCAGTAATAGCGGTTTGAATAGGTCATCCATCAGAAGTCGGCAGCTAAGTCCCACACAACCAATCAACGTACCACCTTGTGTATTTGCATGCACAAAACTCTACGTTACAAAAGGATTTACTTGAGAAACGTTTAAGCATTTTTTTTGCCTCTCATTCGCAACATCATGGGTCACGCATTTTGCTGTTATACATGCTACTTTTCTCAAGCTGAGCTTGTATACAAACACCACGACCATTTTGAGTTTCAGCCACAAATACCCAAGCAGTCATGTGTACCCATCAAGTCAGCTGCGTGCATCTATTCTGTTTGACCCGGTGGGACACGGTTAGTTCGGAATGAGACCGGGAAGAAAGAAACTGTATATAATGACGCAAATATATTATTAAATAACATGATCCCCACAATCACTGGCGGCTTGAACCTGCACACCATCCTCAGTAACACATGGTTGAGGTGCAATCCAAATTAGTGAATCAGTTCCCGTCATCTTTCTTTTAGGGGGTTGACATTCTGTCTCAACTAACACTTCTATTATAATTCCACGAGAATTCAAGTGGTCTATGCTAGGTTATTCATAAAAATGATATGCACGTTCCGCACTACACAATCGCAAAGTTGTGCTTGACTATCCTCTCAAGGTTGCTTACTTGTGATACCTGATACCTGATACCTGTTGTCAGCGACAACTTCTCCCTGATATAGTTTGGCGGAATGGCTGATAAAAGTTCGCATTTAGATCAGGGTCCGTTTGCACACGCAAACCCTTGAGGATACTTTCAAATCTTTCTACAACGTACGTGTTATGTGTTCCTGTCAGGACGGTGGCGTTTTCTCATAGTGAACTTTCGTTCCTAAATATATCTTTAAAGCGAGTGATTAACATTTTTCATGGTTGTATGATAAAGAACCTCCTGAAGTTTGATTTGTCTGTTTCATTTAAGGCAACCTTCTAACCTATGCATAAGCAACGTATATTCTTCAATGGACCATTTCCACTCTGGGATAAATGGTGTAGCAATATGGTGTCCTTTTAAACTCATCCTAGATGATGTTTACGGCTTCTCCTCAGAAACAAACTGTTGTCAGTCCGTTTTATGTTTACAAATAACACATGGATGACGCAAACGTAATAAGTGAATCGTTTAGACAGAAAGTGCAACATGCACACATGTTAACGTTCTGCATTGCATGTTAGATCTGCCTATGAAATCAAGTGTTCAGTAATAGGGGATTTCGATTTTTATACAGACTGAACATCACCCACAAGTGATCGCAGCTGTCGCATTCCCGTAGACTTTCCAGTCGGCCTCTTTCGAAAACAAGCACTAGATTCGAGTGTCGCTCTCATAAGAACTCGACAGTAGTGCATATCCTCCCCACTGCCGATACTCGAATTTGATCATTCGCTAAAGGCATTTTTGAAAGAAGACGTAGGCTAATGATTTGGTGCACTTTGAAGGTTTTGCATCAACTGCAAACAACAGCGGGTTTTTACAAACACTATGGCATAAAGCTCGTTATGTCTGTTCAAATGAATAATTTTTCAAAGAAGATGCTGCTATTCAAAAGAGTTATTGTGAACAGATATCCTGCTTGTTCAACCCACCAGCATTCTAAGCCACAGGTCTCTGGACGAGTCCTTGTATCTGTATCGCGTGATCGTTTGTTCATAAATCTACATTCCAAGGAGGATAGGATAGTAATCTTCATGGGATGAAAGACAAAATCAGCAATAAATCACGCCAGTGTATCAACCAGGTGCATTTTGCTGCACCATATAACTCGCATCAGTTCGAATTTGAAAAAAGATCCGGTTCATCCACTAGCTAAGTCAAACATTATTTATGGATTCACATGTACCTCCGGTTTTCATTAAGTTGACCACCAAGTGAAAACAGTGCACACTAGAATCTCGCAGTACCTTCCCAATTGGCTTCGGAAGACCAACATTTAGATAACGAAATGTACTATTGTAGCATATTCACAAGAATTCGGTCATCGAGTAGACTCGGATAAAATATTCCCTGTTAGTTTTCTAACCATGAAAAACCAGGCTTAACAGTCCTCCTGAGAGCATGCCGTATACCGTGTGAAACCATCATTATGCTTTCAGAAGCACTTAGTGTTGAACCAGTTTCTACTTCGGTAATACGTTACACACACTAAGTATTAATCTCATTCTTGTGTTATTTAATCTCGTTTTTCGTTTTCATTTCCCACTTACCGTTTTACGCAGAGTGGTCAATGTAAACTGATTGCTTGTATCCCTTTTTATCCAAAGATTGTTCACGTATTCCACGTACGGATCCTTAACCGCAAACTGCTACGTTTTCTCGTTTATTCTCTCACGTTCCTCATCCATATATGTTATCATCATTCAATCATGTTTGTAATTCACATCATGTATGCAGTTGAAAGGAACGGATTAACTGGTGCTTAAGCATATTCTTTAAAAGATTATATTGGCATGGTTCGTAAACTAGGTAAAATTTGTTTGTTAGCCAGTCAGCAACTTAACGATGCACAGAGTTGCTTATACGCGAAATTGGAATAATACTCACTTCATCCTTGTGTATCGTTGGACCACTCTTACTCCAACGTTTTAGCGTTGAATGACTATTCATACTTAAACCTTAAGTAGATGTCTAAACAGCAATGGTTTCGTGATTCGCTGCCACAATAGCGTTATTTTTAGATGGTTTGATCTTACTTTTACTCTCACCGATATCTTCACACAGTCACCCTTCTCGTTTGAGCATGGTTCTTCGTGATAAGAACATCCTCCCATCGAAAGACGTAGGCAACACAGATCCTTTAACAGTTCCATCAAAACGATATTTGACAGCTAAGTTTGCGCACGCAAAACGCGCTGGTAACGACCTCGTCAGGTGGCAGAACATGTCCCGAGATGAGTAAAGTAACCATTGATGTTACGACTTCCAAAGAGGGAAGTAATTTCTTGAAACCTCGCATCCGCGTTTGCTGAAAACCTCGTGAACACTGACAAAAAGCCCCTGGTCGTTGAATAAGTTATGCATCTCCTAGTTCATCAACCAATGCCACAAAATTGACTGAAGCAATCCATCAGGTTGCATTGATCTCGGTTTTGCAATATTTCTAGTGAACGTATGCCCATCCACTCGTGGTCTGTCTGTGTCCAATGTGTAGAATATGTTCTACGTTTGTGACTGATGACGGTAAGCAGAATATTGTCATATGGCACCATTTTCTTTTTCCCCTGCTTCATTACCTTGGGTATTTTAATTCCAGAAAACATTTCTTGCGGATGTGCAACAGTTTCTGTCACTCCAAACTGATCGCGCCGCTTAAACATTGGTCGTCATTATAAGATAACACTGTAGTGACTGCATCTATCGAAACTGTGTGGTAAACTGATACACGTTTACAGCGAATACGTATGGAATTTCTGTTATGTCTATTACGAAACACTGAATGTTCGGCTCTGGTTTACCTGTAGATATAGTACCACCAAAAAGCAAAAATATACTTCAGCGCGTCCCTAGCATATCCTAATGTAAAAGTTACAATCAACTGGATGCAGTGTTTAACAAGCATCCGTAAAATCACCTAGTGATTATTGATTTTCTGTCTACTTGTCACATGCTTCATGATCCCGATGAGTGAACTCGGAGTCAGCAACTAAATAACAGTCTTGACCACAAAATGGGACACTACCATTTATTCTAATTAGCAATACTCCGCTGGTCGAGGCTGATTATATCTCACTTCCTTAGCATCTGAACAGTTCCTATTGACCACACGTTCCATGCAGAGAAAATATGTACTGTTCACTGTTATGGATGTTTTCCATGGATATCGTCTGTATATATATGTAGGCATGAATATAATCATGTGATTCAGACATATTCTTTTGCATATTGCGAAATGGGGAAGGCCTTGCTTTCTTCGGGGAAAGTATTGTTTCCCTGTTAGTTCATTTTGTCTTTCACAAAGCGGTTACGTTGTCACTAACTTATATACAACAAATTTTCGTTCTTTTGTTAAACGTCTCAGGACTCCATTGATTAAGTATTCCTAAAAAAGACACATACACCGTTAAGTCTAGAAAACCTTGAAGGTGTGTTCCCAACAACAAATCTTTCTAGTTCTGAAGACCAAATGATCGATTATCAGTTTTTCGGATATCGTGCCTTTAAACGGATCACGCATGCACACTCACCAAAAAATAACCCCTGTCAATGAACTACCTGGTAGATAGCTAAATAGGTTTGGTCTCTGACCCTTCAAGATTGGGCGAAAACGTGGGTGATAATAAAACTTGGTATATACGTAAGCAGCGCAACACTAAAACACTTTGATGTACTTCTAGTCATCACGGAAATGTGTACTTGAGAAGTGTTCACAACAATATTAGAATATTATCGTGTTATTATTAGCAGAACAAGTAGCTACATATGTAAACGATATTTCACCAGCAAAATCAGTTGACCAGTGTTACGTAAATTAGTGTCGTTTACGTTACGATTTCCTTGACTGAAATCAGCATGAGCAATAGAGTCCATTCGAAACTTGTCTTTTCTTTCTGAGTAAGTAATACCAAATGCACAGATACTAACTTTGAAATGTTGGGAAATTTTGTTAGCGTGCGATATATTGCGTTAATTCACTCTGAGTCTATTGATGACATGCCAACAGCAAATGAACCCATACAAATCAACCCCTGTTCAACCTGTCAAATTTGATGCGTCCTCAATTCATGTAACAGGATTATTGTGTCGTGTTTGTAGCAGTCCTAGTTGGTAACGGACATGCTATGTTTGAAAAACTAATAGGCAAATAACGCACTTCATTCGTTCCATTTTTGATCATAACACCCACATATATGCACTCACGCGCAGGATCCATTCGAGAAAGTGAATGAGAAGAAAAAAACATAAAATTAGAAACGGTTGTGAACAATATTTAATGCAAACAAAACAAAAACTGAGAAAGATTTTTAAAAAACATTATTCACAATTGTTGCGTAGCTGGTTTATAACTAGCTGAAACTATTTCGATGGTACTTAATATCAAGCATAACAAGTTGCCAGGTTTAAAGTTTTATATACATTGAAACTGAAGGTATAAATCCCCTGTGAACAGGTGAAACCCATAAAAACTTGCAACAAATTTTAATGAAAATTTCTTGACATCTTCTTTGATGAAAATGAGTACCTGCCGTTTTAAAAACCGGATACCCTGGGTTGCATGCCGTCAGGAGATATTTTGCGAACCAATAGTCGCATATGTTATTGAGATACAAAGGTCTGACCAAAACCGGGTACGGATAGTTGATCTACGTATTACTGTGCTAGTTTAATAAATGAACATCAGCTGAGTTAGTTTGTTTTAAGGATCAAACTAACTGCGGATTGCTTTTGTTGGGCACTGTTTGCCTTGTGTAAGTGGCATTGTGTCTAAGTCAAGGTTTGTTGGATTCAGGTCGAAGTGCTCTCCTGAAGTCATTATTGTGACCGAGTGTGTTTGTCTGGTTCACTCTATCATACTCACATTGGACAATAGCCGAAAAATAGTCACAATCACAAAAAGGAATACATTTTACGCGGACGCCTTCTGGCTCCTCAAAAGTTGGTTTTTGTCAGGTGGGATAATTTTAATGACTTTTGGAGTCAGTCTGATGTACATAATGCACCCTATAACATTGCCTGTAGAAGTAGGATACATTATGCTGTCTGACACGGAGACTCTGATGTTGCCAATGAATTCAACCCAGAAGTCAGCTTATGTACAGTACCGTGAAAGTCATGTATGTACGAACAAACTTCAGACATCATACGAGCATCTGGTTCAGACCTACAGTCTACGTTTGTCTTATGTCATCCAATGTTTCAAGATACATCTCGCGATGCATCTCTTTTACCGCAATTGGTAAACTGGATTGAAGTAACTTGGTATTTCAGATTTTTCAAGGGAAAATACCTTATAAATACAACACGGACGTTGGTCAGATTGGTGGCCTTGCAATGTAAAACGATTACAGAATGTTCAATTATTAGATTTCATGAAAAGTGTATAAGATCAGATTGATTCCCATCATGATTTTACCTTTTGCAATTGAAAGAGAAATTGCCTATGACCTACACGAACCTTGTCAGGATAGCAAATTCGTATACAGATGCAGCCTTAACGACGTTTCACATCTACACTGAACAGTCTATCGTCGATATGCCGTATAAAGCCCTAAAAGTTTGTTGACATCATACTGAAACATACTAGAACCAAGACGGTGGACAGTCTTCAGGGACTTGTGTTGCGTTCAAATGAAGACCGCTTCATCCGTATGATTGGCTTGAGACGTGTAAAAAAACATGTCATCAATTCAGTTTGCACCAGTACATATGCAGGTTCTATCACTTGGAGTAAAATTTGGAATTACCCCCGTATACAAACACAGGTGCAGTTTGAGAACTTGTATGATCAAATAAAATACTGCTCTCTAACGTCATAGGACAACAAAGGATGGTTCCGTCCAAATGTGGTCGATATTTCCTACCATTTTCTCACTTCACGTGTGCATCAGCATTGCTGTTAGAAATCAGAACATTATCAAGCTTTAAAATGACTGTATGAAGTGAAAAACATGGATCTTCAACAACCAGATAAAGATTCTGGTACAGTTATCACAAATAAGGCCGACTATGAGTCGATAATGAAACATAACCCTGCGGGCATACGAAAATTTCATAAAGATCTTACGAATGACTACAACATTTTGATAGAAAAAACATATTTCAAGAAAGCTCCAAATCTTACTGCTACATGGGTACATCTGGGAATTGCAATGCAGACAAATGAAGTCAAACGGAACCCGCACGTCGCAGTTGAGGTGCTCCCTAAACATAAGTGTGGTGTCGCATTGAGGCCAATCTTGTGCATGGATAACTCAACTTACTAAAAGCTTGCTAGATGGGTTGTAGACTTTCTCCGCCCCATCCGTAAGAGGTTTACCCCCTCCCCCACCCCCCTGTTGTATGAAAGATTATTTTGAATTGTAAACTAATTAAAAGAACATGTCGGTGATTTCACGTGAGATGTATTCTATCACTTTTGATTATTTATTTACGAATGTTCCCGTCCGTGAAACAACTGACTGTTCGTGCCGTTTTATTTCCCGTCGAAATTCACCTTTTTGTCTCCAGGTTGATTATCTCAGACAATTTATGCTTTGTGCACAGAGAATATCCATCTTTATTCTGGCGGATTATCTCACAACCTAGTTGATGGTGTAACAACCGGTAGCCACTGGGTTCAGAACTTGCGATTAATAATTTTAACGCTGATTTGATTAAAATTATCTGATGTTACAGATAGTGCGGAAAATAGTTATATTTTTGCCATTTCTATTTATTTTGTATCATTTCGAACCTTGATAATCCCATTCATCCTGATCGTTTTGTTCACCATGATTAAGAGACAGATAAAAGTTTGTTTTTTCTAAACATTTCACTTATTAGAAAGCAGGATGACCCGTTACAATGCTCAGTGAACTGCACGCCCACTTGGAGTGGTCACTCTTTGTAATTTTCTTTTGCACCAATTACTTATGAACGAGGCTTCGTACGAAACATATTTCGTAAAACGCGAGAGATCTGCACGGGTGACTGTGTGCAAATAGAGAAGGAGGGATTAAAGAAGATACTGATCACAAACGAAAATCAGGAGTAGTTTATCAATATTCCCACCCAGAATAGACTGTTCAAGACTACCGTCAATGCGGTTTTTATAAATCTGGTCTTTTTGAGCCTACCTTTGAAAGGCGACCATAACACAACTGACGTAAAGCAAAAGTTACAGTCTGTTCTAACTCGTACATACCCTGTGACTGAATTACTGTTGCTTTTCACATCTAGGAGTGCCGATCAGCTTGTTCTTAATCGCGACATACCGAAATGCTCTGTCTCACGTGTACTGTATCAGTTCATCTGCAGTTACGGTGATGTCTATATCTGCAGAGCAGATCGGTGCCTACGACAAAGAATGGCAGAACATGCGTCTGGGTGGTTGCTGCATGCAGTGATGCAACTGGCAATGAGAACAGAGCGATTGATACAAAATCCGACCCCATTCATTGCTAAGCATATCATCAAAACCGGTCGCGCTGTTGACTCAGCCAACTCGATTAAAGTAATATTGCGCATTCGGAATCCAAAATTGCTTTCTTTCTCTGAGACAGTTTTGATCAGTGCTCGTCGTCCAGTTCTGTGTATGCATAAACTGTTGACTCACACAGTTTTTCTGCCCTGGAACAGATTAAAGTCTTTGTAGGATTTCCGCAATAAAATACTCACATCAGAGAAATGCTTGCTGCTAATCAATATCCAAACGCGTTTATTGAGAATACAATTAAGCGCATGTCAACTGAGAAGGGGACCAAAACGAGTAGAACTCACAAGTCTACTGGGCAAACACTGTGTCGTGAACAAACGTCTGAAAAATTCGCTCCATACTTTCTGACTACGCTATACGGACCGTATTCCGGTTAGATAATACATTACAACAACTGGTGAGGCATCCGAAGAATCCATTTTCCATAGGTGATTAGAAAGACTGTGTTTACGAAACCAAATGTGGTGATTGCAATATCAGCTATGCTGAAGAGGCAAGCAGATAACTGAAAGTACGTGTTGCCGAACACAAAAGGCACACGAGATTTTCCCCTGAAGATGCACATCAACTTCTCTAACTAGAGAACGATTCGACCATCGCACTTCGTGCATTGTCAGAGAATCACAACCTACGTTTCCATCAAGCCCGAGTCATTCACAAGGGTTTGTCTTCCCATGCGGAGCGATGCTGTGCAGAAGTCATCACGATTTACATAGAACGCGCCTGTATTAATCGCAATGATAGCAAACCCCTGTCTGCAGTGCGGCGTGGATGGGTAAACAACACCAGACACAGACGCATCCTATCTACATCTAACCCCCACTTAATAGGCAAAGGGTTGGGTCATTCAGTTCAGATGTAGCGCAGAATGACCTAACCACGTGACCTAACCATGTGACTTTTGTTCCTTTATTAATGTGATTTCGGTTATCACACTCCTGAGGAAGGCCACCCGAGGTGGTTGAAACGTAGAGTATTACGACTTGCTCGTAACGTCGTGTTATTCTCAATCCATTTATCGATAATAGTTCTTGTTTCATTTAAACCGAATCGTTGATTGTTTCTACTGTTGTTGCTATTCGCATGTCCTATATATTTCAATGTTTTACGTTCGTGACTGAAGAGAGTAAACGAAGTGTTAACATCTCGCGACGTATGTCTTCTACTGTTATAGGCGAACTGTGAATAGTCACCAGCTACATGGCTGACCAGTTGATGTATGATATACTCGAAGAGAAACTTGCATATACTGTCTTTCGTTCAGTTTTTACCTAAACAATTATACTTCAGCACTTAATTTCATCCTGAGTATGACCAACATAGATCAGGAAGTGACGATCAGCTCCAACGTCCGTATGTGGCAGTTGTCTGTCCTACCATCGACAGCCTGCCTTTATGAAACGATTGTTTATATTAAGAACAAACTGGACATTTTCATCACGTCGTCTTTGAAAAAAGGTGAAAAACGTTCGTCTATGTCCTTTGCCCAGGCCCTCATGATATGAAAGTGCTAGACACCTTAAAAGCTATATGTGAATGTAAAATAAATTGTCCACTCACAATGATAACGACAGCGGCACCAGAAATTTACATCAGTTGTTGGTTGTGTCACTTTTTTGTCATAGTCAGCCAAACCGGAATCTTTCTCATGGTCAACCATCTGCATAAAAATCTGTCTTTACAAAAAATAAATATTTGTTCTGATATTCTTCGAATTCATCTGCTTGAAAATGCTTAAAGCTCTACATGATCAGAGGTGATGATCCGAATAGTTTTAAATAACTGAACTACCGCTCTGGTTTAACTTAGGTGATCTTGAAATTTTTTCGGCAAACCAATACATTCTAACGAGAGACCAAGTAACATTTCAGTATCGTTGCACATGCCTTATTACACGCGTTTTACTTGAAAACAGATACGTGATTAATGTTCGGCGACTGTTTGAGACCAATTGATTGCACGTGATCAAAAACACATGCACAGTTAATACTTTGTGCATGTAGGACACGTAAAATCTCTGGTAGTAATCCAGTAGCAGTGCACAGGAACAACTACTGCTGGTTTGATGGTTGAACCAAAAATAAACATTTAAACACACAAACAGTTACTGGTATTCAAAGTTTCTGATATTTTTGAAACATTGGTCAACCGCATCACCCTTGTTAACGAAATCTTAGAATTGGTATGTCATCAAAACGAATGACGAGTTCACCGTTTTTGTAATCTCAGAAAAAAATACAGACAATGATTGCGGTGTCTAGCCTGAAAGGACCGGACGTGTATACCGCTAAACATAACTTGCACAGTCAGTCAGTATGTACCGGAGTTTGCGTCATGTCTGGTGTGGTTCTAAGTGCACCTCAATATTTCAAGTGAACGTCGTCTGATTAATTATTGATTTGTGTGGGGCAGGCTGGTGATATGTGATATGATGAACAAAACATGTAGTGTTAGCTTTCACTTAATAAATAGTATATTTCTGGACAAGACCTTATTGTGGTCGGGATGCGCGATCAATTGGTAAACGAATCACGGTGCACAGCTTGCAACGGTTAGGTCACATACTTCGTATGCCAGCTGAGCGTTTACCGTACCGGGCATTATATATTGAGACCACCAACAGTTGGGTAAAACCGCGTGGTGGTCAACCAACAACGTGGTCACGAAATATGAAAACCCTGACTGTTCCACTGTATGAAATGAGTAGGTGTTGCCTGCCTACCTGGGGTCCCCGAGATTCCTAACCACTGATTAGAGACGCTATCCATGTTGAAGATGTGTCGCAGTCAATGGCGTGCCTGTATCCTTACCATTTCTGATTCTTCCGCTTAGTCTTCTGTTATTGATTTTCAACCTTCTTAGTAACGTTTTCTTCTACGATATTCCAGGCCACTGTTAAAGTGAACGGTGGCCCGAGCCATAGTCAGGCTCATGATTGCTAGGATGATAATGATAAGATGCTTGCTCTGAACGTATCGCAGGTGTCAGAAGAACTTACCGTATCATTTTACCTGACTTCACACCAACTGCAAAGAGTCTGACTATATATGCGCGGCATTCAAGCTGTAAGGTGACTTCAACACTCCCACGTGCACTCAGGTCAGTTAGTACGTTAACAATTCCGATTGCTGACGGTGGAAGGTAGTAATGTATAGTTTTCAAGGAATTCTTGTGAGTCAGATTAGTGACGGTGTAGTTCTCAATGGCGAATTTATTCCTTCCAGTCAACCAGAGATTAGCTCGTACACGAGTTAAAGCAACATTGGTTGGTATTGCTGAAAGGCTTATACCGTTCCACAGTTATTCTCCGTTGTGGCTGTACACGTTTATTTCTTTATCTGATGTTCTGTGGCAAAATCCGAAATCATCAATCCGCTGTCCGAATTTGACTCGATCAATTCGCCTTGGTATCCAAAATTCGGCTTTTCACGGGGTCGAATGGGTTGTGATAGATAGGGTGAATGATATACAGCCAAGACCACATACTAGGTCGGTTCTACGAGGTAAGCATTAGTACAAACAACTGTTCGCTTTGGTCACATCGGGTGATTAAATAACCAGCACGTTCCCGTGACTATTATCGAGAGGTCTGGATGTGAGTTTTGCACTATTTGGATCAAGTCCAAACCACACAAACATTTCTAATCTCAACTGCCCAGTCTTTTGTTCTGTGATAACTACATTAAGTAATTACCATTACACTCCATCCATCCGGCATTCGATTAATAAAATGTTTGACATGCTATTGATCTATTCGAAGTCATTTACTCGAAACCATCAATGTTGTGTTATTTAACAGTTGTTATACCCAGTATTTGTTTGATCAAACGGCCTGAAAGATATACCACGAGAACAAAATAAGGTGAAGGGGTGGGTCGAATTATTAAGTACACGAAGCACAAATACCTCTTAAACTAGTTGGTGTGTGTAATAACAGTGGTTTTCACAAGCATACGGTACATCGTAAGCCTTTTTCCTCTCTACCGGTTTTTGTAGTGCGCGTCATCAAATTGCAAACCAAAACGTCTAAAGTGCTATTTCCGGCCGACCGGAGTGTTACCCACAATTTGAGAGAATAATTTGGAAAGATATTGAAGAAGTAAGGTTTAGCACAAATTACTCATTGCTTTACTGGTCACTCAATTAAGTGACCACGTTATTGGTAAACGAAAATGGCTCAGTGGTTTATCAAGGTCACAGAATCTCTAAGGGAAATTACCATCTGCTTTCTATCTGGTGCAAACTGTAATACCTTGCGCATATTAACATTTGCTAGCCAATAGGAATGACGATAGATTGAGACCCTTGGATTGCTCTGCCTTTTGTTGACTTGTTTCAGAAGTCATTTTTATTGTTTCGTTTGCTTATTTCACAAGATTAAAATCAGCGAACATCCCTTTTAGACGACAGACGCTTAACCTACTCCAGTCCTTCTATTGTAAAGTTTCTGTAGTTGTCTCAAATCGACCTGATTCCGAATGCGTTCACTAGATTGAAGAAAATTGTGTCGAAAATTTTATGATTATAGTAAATGCAAATGCAACTTTACATTGTTTTCTAATCGTACAGCTAAGGTCTACTGATCCACTGAATGCCTCCATAGAAGAACAAACAAATATACCTATAAAAATAGGTTAAATCAACTGCTCGACTTTTGTACGCATATATTTCCTGTGGTCATTTGTGTCAATACATTTGTTTGTACACCCGATACAGACTGGATGCATTTTATTCATTCCCGAAATGTCAGAACATGGGTTAAATGAGTAAAACGTATACAAGATTAACTAACTAACTCACATTGTTTTGAGATGAACAATCTTACTGGTAACTCCATTGAGCGCGCCTTATCAACTGGCACGAAAATGCATAAACACTCTTACCCGTCCTTGACAGTATCCTGCACAGATTGGGTTGTTCTGCTAAATAGAATTCACTTGGAATCTTGTCTTACAGACGTACTTTTGTTCGAACTGACAATACTACTACACGAGTTATTCCGTGGATAACATAAAAATTAAAATTTTAATAGAAAATTCTCCGCAATATGTTCTCTACAAACCAATCCAACGAAACAATACGATCCAAAATGTAAACAGCAGTTGGACCTTGGTCTATATGCTTGAGTTTTACTGCCTATGTTGTATACTCGTCGATACCACTTCTGACCAGGTAAAACTCTTACAACTTGTATCCGATAGAGGTGACTGTCCATGGACGAACTTAGCCGGACGTTGGATTGTATCACTGGCAAGAACCTCGTGGACGTTTTCAGACCTGATTAAATAAGCATAAATCTGAAACTTGAAAAAACGATTCTACAATGACCGTCGAACAAGCCAGGTATTAACGACTGTGGCCAAGTTCATCGCAAAAATAGATAGATATCAAATTGTACCAGTTAAGTCGGTAGGAACATCTGTGAAAATATGCAATCAGCCTTTGTCGTAGTGCCTAAAACTGTGTATGTTATTGATATATATTTACACCACCTTTCTGGATACAAACTTGCTACTGCTGTATTATGATTGACACGTTTATTACCGTTTATTACCGAGGGACCTTAATCGGTTATTACGAACAACATAATGCATAGGCCACTTGGATACTCTAGAACAAACAATATGAAGTGCAATTCCTTTCAAGATACCTTGGCACTCGTACTATAAAAAGCCAAAAACCGCATCATGAAAATGATCTTAGCTTCTGCGGGAAGCTTCTAAAATTTAATTTGATTCACTGTTTAACCATCGAGAGCTATTGAGAATGTGATTCCAAACTCATGGAATTTGGGTTCAGTTTGTACCAAATCTTCCAATCCACTAGATATAATTCGAACTAAGCTAACGAGATTTTTCCCAGTGCAATTTACACCACTCATAAGCTGAGGGTGTCAAATATTTCATTCCACCTTCCAAATGACTGTATCCCGATTATGAATCAAAATAACATCGGTTAACAAAATCTTATCATAAAATACGGAAATCATATAATTTCTGTTCACTGAATGTAGAATCTGTTAGTTCTATCAGAAGAATAAGGACGTAATTACTAATTGTTACACGCATGAGCTGGAAACTCTTCATCCAGGCTTTCTTCCGTTAAAAATGTATCTTTGAACACGAACAGCTTCATGTGGATATAAACACAAACCTCACTTTTCAAGTTTCTGTCATAGTATTGATGTATTTTGCGATTTTCTCCACTTTTTGCAAAAACTTAGGACTCAAAATTGTCGGCGATACCCGCTGGAATTCTGAGTAATTAGTTACCACACAAACGATACTACACTTTTCAAAACACCCTATTAAAATTACCAAAGTTCAACCTGGTTTTTTGTAACTGGAACGAACTCAAATCAGGAAGGAAAGGTCAGGATCTCGGTAGTCACCTTTAGCTTATAATTAATTCCCAAGGCATTTTTATATTTACTGCTGTCTAATTCATTAGTCAACATTTTAATTCTTTATATCCCTCGTAAACAATGAATAGGTTTATTCTGAAATGTACATATATGGCTGTTTAAAAATTAACAGTATAACCTATCGACAGGTTCATGGATGTGACAGAAAGGTTCTCAAAACTGATTCGCTACGCAGTGGCGTAACGAAATATCAAAAAGAGGTCAGGAGATGACGTGTAGAAGTACGCTGGAATGATGACCAAGATAAATAGTACACCAAGTTTACGGTGGCGCATGCATGCAGGTATACAGCTCTAAATATCTTATTCGTCAGTTATAATTCTCACTGTATGCAGCGCGTTTCACAGATCATAAGTGGAATGACACCTTCCAAGGCTTTACATTCTAGTGACTTTATTTGGAGGTATACATGAAAACTGTCAATCTTAGAGAAGTCACAAGATCAAAATAGACCACGAACTCCTTAAAGCTGGGATAAGACTCCCTTCCAGTTACTGCCTACCGGCTAGTAACTGACACATCAGGTACGCTGCACGTTGTATTCCGCATGTGAGATGTGTTTCTTCGTTCCTAAGAATCCAAACCCAATACTGTTTGCGAAAGTTACCCAAGGTGGTTGAACCATAGCTTAGTACAACCTGCTCGCAAAGACCTTTCTGTCTTCAATCCGCCGTTCACTGGTCAGTAAATTTCATGGAAAACTTCGATTCGTCAACAGGTGGTAACAGGTTCGTTCTTTTGGCAAGACGTCTGTAATAGCAAAAGAGTCGAGAATAATGCAAAGCTTTTCTAGTTAAGGCATATTGAGTGTTACTGACAGGTTGGACATACGTAATATTACCGCTGATAACAACAGGGTCTTTGTAGAACTTTTGCCATCCTTAAAGATTAAGTAATTTATCGTCATGTGTCAAAGCAAAGCGAGGAATGTTGCTTTAAGCCTGGAAACGGAAGGCTTCAATCACTTAAATTATCACGCTTAGCATTCACAGTAAATCAGAATGGGTCGTGCGCATTGAAAAAAGCTTACACATCAGGATTCTGAATTCGGCAATGCATCTGCATGGAAGCAGGCAGAGGTGCATATGTGTATCTTCGTAAGATTGTATGAATACTACAGACCGATTCAGAGATGTCTGGTACCGTATAAAATTCCATTTTCAAGCTAACTGCACCCCTTCAAATCGTATCCAGCAAAATAAATTGCGACATTTTTGTTCGAAATGTTGCCACTTGGTGTGATAAGATTTCTGGACATGTTCAGAATCTTGACAGTCTCTTGCAAAACATCTCTGAGAAGATTTGAGCAGAGCGCGAGTGTTATTAAATGTTCAGCTGAGACCAGACGGATGGGAAATGTTTCATTACGGACTACGTAGAAATGGTAGTCATGACGTCCATTTCACCATCGTTGGTGCACACAGGCTTTCACACCTTGCTTACCCAATAAACGTTTCATTGTTCCACGGAAGAACGACACAATTTGCGCACTCTAGATAAATAAAAAATCACATTATGCTAAATCAGTATTCGATGACAGTTATATCTGTATGATATTCCCGCCATAATATATTGCGTGCGCTCCATCACTAGTTATGGCCTTACAAACCATGCAGTAGTACTGTTGGATGAGAGGCAACTAGCACAGCTTCATCTGCAGAAATACGTTGCCATCTTGCTTGATATACCATTTTTTCCCTAGGAAAAACTTATTTCTGTGGGTTAATATCATCACTATTATTGCTTCAACCAGAGGTTTTAACGTGAAGGACAATACTTGCTGTTAATTAAGCAGTAGTTCGTGAGAGCAAATAGTCGGATTTGACAGCGCACAAAGCTTATAATTCTGAGACAAAATTTACGACACATGTAGGATTATCGCTCACTGAATTATGAATGAACGCTTAAAGTGCATTCGTTGTGAGACACAATCAACGTTGCCTTTAACGTTGGTAATATTACTATTTAACCTGATCGATGGCATTTTGGCGCACACACTATAATGCATAATGGTTATGCCGAATATTCAAACTGATGTAAATCCTCTGACTGACAAATTTAATAAGGCCTTCATAATAATCTTTATGTGATCAGTATAAGTTCACTTTTATAGGTTCTTGATTATTCTGAAATGAGAAACTGTGGCTCAGTTGTACAAAGTTCAAAATTAAATTCCAGTGCATTTCTCGTCGTGTACTTACCTGATTACGGTTAGGTTACATGTGTGAGCCATATTTGAACTGACCTGTCAGCATGAACACCGATTGACAATAAGTTTCTCCAGTAACTTTGTGAATTTCACCGTGATCTATTATGACCTCAGTGCCGGATGACACCTGGATGCATCTTGTCTTGTAAACTAATATTTCCCTCAATGAAATGGTCATCATGACACGTAATGCGGTCCAACAGTAACGACAGAAATTACCACTCAAATATATCCATCAGTATGAGTTTGGTAACAGTTACGCTCCCTTATGAGTGTGTAGAATAACACATTACTCAGTTAACACGATGTTTTACGTGAATACTATGTCTGAAGACAATTTTATTCTCCCAAATTTGATGGATTTCTATACGATAACGCGCTTCTAGTCTACTTTGTTTAATTTTGGCTGCACTGGTCTGTAGTGTACATTGTGTCTACGTTCTGTAAAACCTAAGCATCCGTCTGTCAACAGATGGTATACTGGCTGTTCACAATCTATTCCTGACTCGTTTATGTCGAGGTTCCCATAAGGTACCATAACGGAAAGTTGATTTCCATGTGTCCTGTTTGTGGGACGAATGTGACTTGAATGCGGTAACCATCGACCTCACATTAGACTTGATAAATATATCTCTACTTGACGAGCTATACCAACAGCCTAATACGCCACGTTATAGTGTACTAGCCAAACGGTCTGTATGTGATGCAACAACTAGGGTCAGTTATGATGGAAATTCCGCCTACAAAAATCAAAGTGACCTACCGTTCATTGAAGACCGCTTAACTAATAGAAGTGGGTTCATAATGCGACTTTGAAGTGTTATGAGATTATGTAACTGCGAATGTTGTGTAGTATGGTCGACGGATATCTTAATTTATCCGCTGACCATATGACCACTATCAACGGTGACAAGTTTCTAATAGAACGATATAAAATAACACCGGACAGAATGGGATATCCTCTTCTAACCAGGAGGGCCCTCCGCGATGCACAAGAATGCATAAGTGTGGTTGATACAACATTGTTCCACTTCTTATAATCAGTTGCTTTTTGTATTGCTACCTATGAGGTAGCTTAGGGATCAGAATGCAGTAGTTACTCTACTCAAAACTTTTGTTCTTCCACTTCTGCCCCGTCGATACTAACATTGAGTTCAGACTACTTAGTTACCTCGAGTTAGTTTCACAAATATGATATTTACATTTCTGCACAGACAAGAAAAACGCAGACCTCAATGTATCGATCAGTTATGATGTGCAATCGCGTGTCCGTTTGTCATCTGTAGTCACTTTCATGGAAAAACATTTACGTGCAAAAACTGTATCACGCTGTTGATTTTAAAGCGACTGAAGATAATTGATAGTTCAAGATGTTGGCTCATTTGCTAGTTGATCCAACTGTCAGTGAAGTGTTTATTGTGTTAGATTATGCTAGACGGGTTTACGGCACTCCCTTACCGAAGAGAGAAACGGAACGCACTCAGCGAACAAAGTGGTCAGACAGCTATGCTTAAAATATCACTAGCACTCGCAACAGAACAACAGTAACTGTTCGATAACCGTTTCAAATCAGCTGATGGTGTGCGTCTTGCCTTCACATACAGAATTTAACTAATCACGTTTATAGGATTCCTCATTCACGGTGAAAGCTGCACATGGAAAGAAACTGGAACGTTATGCTAGCTCTTGTTTAAGTGAGTAAACAACCAACTTTTGAAGTTGACAGTAATCTGGAACTTTCCAGTTTACTTACTTTTAATATTTCACTTTCATCACCTCCATCGATCTTATCGATTCACAGCGAATCTCTACGATTTGATGAACCTGCTTTGTTTTATTGTCAAACTCAATACTGAGACCCTTCAAACAACGATGGCTTACAGTTCACCACAGATATCGACATATGTCACGTTCTCCAGGTGATTAAAACATTCATCCGTACAGCAGTTGCAAACTATAGCCAAGATTTCGTAAGATACACTACTGGGGAACGCTGTTTAGTTAGACCAAGTAAATAATAGCGAATCTATCGGAGAGAGTTGTGCATGCACACAACATTGTAAGTTAGTCTCCGATGACGACCTAAACTATCTTGCATCAATTTAACATACACCTCAATATAGAAACATTATATATTGACAGGTGTAAAGCGTGAGGTCCTGACCGAGTTCGCGCCATAAATACATCTGTGCAAAACTCAGATCTTTCAGAAGTAAGTTGTTTAGAGTATACCGGACATCACTGTGCTAACCACCGTATTTTCCCTAATGATGTACCAGTCAGCATGTAAGAGGAAAATTTCTAAAGAGTTCAATATAGCCGACTGAAAAAATATCTTCTCACAACGGTAACATCGGTAGACACAATATATCATTAACTGCCAGATTGCATTGGCTATAGCCACTAATACAGGAAATGTTTACTTTTCCACTGTTTACAATTAAGCGATACTTGATAGTAAGCAAATGGTTCGCATCTTTCGAATTTGTCAATAAGCAAACGGTTGCTAATCCACTTCTTACGGACAAAAGAAGAATAGTATGCAAAACATTACATTCATATACTGAACACGGTCGAACGCAGGACGAAGCAAACTCTAACAGTTTGTTTCAATGTAACTTTTAAGGAACTGACAAATCGACTTATATTGAATGTTCGCGCTTCAAAAAAACAAACATCAAAGTCATCAGATGTCAACACACCCATACAAAATCATTCGTTGTGAACAGAGATACACAAGATCACACAAGTCGTTCATTCACCTGAAAAAACCTAATAGCAGATTAAAATAGGTTTGTGTATAATAAAGTAAAGAGAAATAATTATTCGGTGTTTTCTCAACAGATTGACTGCAACAAAACAAATAGCATGAAGAAAAAAGTCAGGCAGCAGGGATCATCGACCATTTGTTTCTAAGAAATTACACCCTCGCTTTTCCCACTCCTGAGTTTGATTGAACTAGTACGGATTCCCAGGATAGACAACTATGTCGAAACTCCTAGTATAGAATAATGCCGGCATACTTCCTGCAGACCTTTTACCTGGAAAAAGGTCATGTAAACATGGTATTGAAGCATTTTTTGATTAACTGCGCCATTTGTTTCAAAGTGTTCGAGATATATAAGGGTTTCAAGTTTTGGTTAGTAAAAATAATTCAGTTTGCTGTCGCACGAGTCAAAATCTTTATTTCGGTTTTCTGAATGTACCTCTTTCTGGGAACATCGCCTGATCATCAGTCAGTCACGCAGTAATTGATTCGCTCACTTGCGAATAAACGTTTGATTCATTACGTTCATTCCATTTTTGGATAAGCAATGATTGTTTCTTATCGTATAATCTCTAGGCCAGTTCTTCACAAGTAAAACAAAGGAGTATACGAATATTCAGTACAGATGTGCAAAACAAATCTGGATTTGAAACCCTCCGCTCTTTTGAGTGAATCAGCATCCGCGTTTAATCAAACCTTCTACAGTTCTGATGGATGTTCCAGCCCACATACTTTAAAATATTTAGATAACTCGAGTGTTGCTCGTTACGGAACATGTTCAATACAGGAATTTAAATTTCATGCCATATGTTGTTTGATTTTGTGATTGTGAAGTGAATTTTGGAATTATATCAGGTGATATCACTTTTAACCTTTATGGCTACAAATCAAATATGTAATGTTACGTTTGTTGTTATCTTTTGTTCCACCAAATGGGTCAGTCGTACAATGGAAAATTCTTCTGAACAATTCATGGAACACCATTGAGTCTGAACTGGAACCGGTTGCCAAACCTCGATCATTAGCACCGCATTCATTTATCTCACATATGTTACCAATTCATTCAGAATTGTCCACAGTGTCGCACTTAAACAACTTAGGAGAGCTCGACAGCGTGACAGCTGAATCGATTGCATTGGAGGTAAGAACTGTACTTTGTAACTCAACAACAATGTAATCCCTGTAACTTTCATGGTCACATATCAGTTGCGACTGCCCTAACGGTTTACGAACATTTACCCTAACCGTTTAAAATATAATTCAAAGGAAGTTCAGTTAAATTTACAGTCACACGAGAACATACTTCATGGCTTTCGTAGTTTAGGAATGGAAGTGGTTTGATGACAATCCAGGAATCAAGAAATGTTTTGACAACATATCCATTGGACATCACTTACACATAACTGAAATTTGTGTATTTACCTAAACATTCCATCCGACCTCCTTCAAAACAAAACGGTGAGCCTGGGCTTCGTTTAAGTTCAAGCTCTTTAGCAGTGCATACCAGTCCTATTGACAAAATTCAAAATCTGACGACGCCTTCGTAAGACAACCATGATAAAAATGAGGATTCTAGGAGTGAATTAAGTCGTGAAAATTTTCAATGGATATTTTGAGGAAAGCCAACAACACTTGCCGGAAATTCGGACGAAATCGCTCAGAAAACTTTCTGTAACATCCTCACTTATGTTAAAATGGAAATAATCGGACCTAACCTTCTGACTTACACATTTGAGACGACAGTCCACTGAACTCACTTGACCAACGATCCGAATATATGTACAACAGTTTTATTAGTTCAGCCTCTGGCCTGCACAATTTTCTGTTTTACATATTGGCCGATCACATTCATACGTCGGAAGAGGAAAATATTCAGATTCGGTAATATGATTTCAGATCGGTTCAGGATTATTTCGTTACTAACCACAATGTTAAAGCATAGAAATAATTAACGATCAAGTTGTGTCCTTCGATTACATAGTTCCCACAGACGTAACAAGAACAAAATGATGTCACGGTAAATGGAGAGACAATGATGTGAATACCACAAAATCCGTCATTGTGTATGCAATTCGTATGCTTGAAGAAAGAATAAAGTTTCAGAACTACTAGTGTGAATTTTCAGCTAATTGATCCAAAACTCATTTTCGAAGTTACATTTTTTATCAATATACAACCTAAAGAATGCTGACACGAAAACGTCGATCAAGTTCTGAAAAGTCATTGTGTCATAGAAAGAAGTTATTAGGGAGTCAAAAGAGGCAATTCGAAGTGATTCGGGTCAAACTTATCCATTGCCGATCTACAAATGATTGTTGTAATATCAACTCCATTCCTGAGTGATGTGATCAAAGGTCTCTTATGAAACGACATGCAAATTTGCAAGCATGCAGCGTTCAGAAGTACTGCATGCTGGAACTGACCCCTATTTGTAAAATTATCAAAATACTATAGTTTTAATTTTTTTCAAATGTTCCGTTGGTAAGGCTAAGAAAACAACATTGCCATCCTACTCCAGAGAAAACTGGTTGTTTCAAAACTAGCATCAACGTTTCAAATTTAACCGAGACAATTTCATAGCAATCACTTTCAAAAATTCTCTGCATTTAAACGAAATTTTTAAATCATCAAAATTTTGATCATGCGCCCGTACATTTATGTAAGAAAAATGCAAATGGTCAAGCATGTCCAGAACTTTTATCATCATCAACCTTTGACGTGAGTTATTTTTTTATTGAAAATCTGAACACCTATAATTTTGAACAAAATGATCCATTTGTAAAAAAAACGGTAACAGACATGATCCTCTGTAGCAAATTTATTATGTTCTAGCAGAGTAGCCAAAAATGTTCAGTGCGTGGTCAAAACAGTTTGTTTTTTTCAGGATGGTATTATATGCAAATAATTATGTCAAAGTGATCTTTAATTAATTATAAATCAGCTCATTTTTTTGTCCAGTTCTACAAATCACATCGTAATTAGTGCACCTGTCATCTATTCGTCATTATCTAATTAAGATGTAGTTCAAAATCCGCTGTAGAATGTTATATTACGGATATGTAGACTTAAGTTATAAATGTACAGTAGGGCGTACGAAACGTTTAACATCAAACAAAACCAAAAAAACATAATCATTCTTTTACAATTAACGCATAAATACGAGATATATCAAGTGCAACAAAGTCTCGTTAAACCGTCAATCAAAATTGTCTAGATGCCACAAATGCGCACAGTTTCTCAGCAAGCGGTCTAACAAATATGGCCGGAAGTGACGACAGTGCGGCGAAATGTTCCACAGGTTCACTTAAAAAAGACCATGTTTCCTATGTATATATATCGGCTGAATCAATAAACACAAACCTTTTGGTTCACAAGTGTGTAAGAGTTCCTTAAAACATATGTGGCTAATACGATAAGCGTTGATTGCACTGCCGTTGAGCACTCACATCAAAATTATCTCCTGGTTATTGTAGTTTAGTAGAACAAAGTCCTAATTATGGGGCCATAGATCAAAGTTAACAGAACAGTTATCCTGTCTCCTGCTGAGACGATCGGCCAATCTCAGCATTACTCGAAGGCATTGGTTCAGACGCACGAGTTACCTGACAAATGAAGTATGTACATAAACCAAGTAAGTGTTGAGGATCGTCCTGTGTTATTATCCAGGAATTTCGGCGATAGCGCCAATGTGTTCGCTACGACATCAGCAATAAAAACAATTGGAATCGATATATAAATTTTAGTTGACGTATAATGCGACAAATAATATCAACTGTAACTCTACTGCATTATTCAATAATCCAAACCAGCGCGTCTATTCGCTGTGTTGTTCACTGAAGGAGCACAATAAAAAGACAAACTCCACGATTGTAGTATATCTTTGCACAATACCTAACATAATGCCCGGGATTCTTGGTAACCGGCGATGAGTGCTACTTAAACCCAATTGCAACTATTCCCATTTACAAACTCAATTTTACAATAATAGATAAATGATTCCTGGAGGTCATTGGTGAGGAACGCGTGTACCGTGAACACTTGGCATGAAGGTATCTGTAGAATAAAATGCCTGTTATTTAACTCTTCACTCGTCTAGTGCAAACAAGTTCAGACAACAGTTCGTCGGTGTTGTAGTTGGAGACAGTTGAACACACAAAACTCACAACACACTGTTAGCACTGCTATTACTGGCTGAACGCATGCTGATTGCTCATTACGCTCGCCGACGTTTACCTCAAAGGTAGAACGTAATGTTTTTGAAGCAGCTTCTTTTCTGTCAGAATAAACTGGTCTACAAAAGCGAATCACCTGACATCAGAAGACAATATTAGCCAGCGTTGTACTCTAGAAAGTAATCAAAATATATCAAGAAGCAGCTGTAAATCTGCAGTCTTTTTTCCCTCACACCTATCGAAGCAACTTGCATATGGCTGATACACAGATCCCTGTTCGAGCAGATCATAGCTCTGTGACCAAAATCGGTTCGCTATTCATGTTTACGACGTACACTGCAAAAATCTTGTCTAACGAGTTAAGACAACTGTCTGCATTATAGGTTTACGGAGGTATTCCCTCACCGCTGTAAGTTATTACGGTGTGCATATTCTTAAACATACAGTAAAGGAAAATGAAATGAAAGAAGTAGTTTGATTGAACGGCACGTGAGATGTAATGATATGACTCAAAGATTTGCCATTAACATCAACTAAACTCGTTGAGATTTCTGACAAATCAGGTGAAAATCCTACCACAATTGTCTCTAGTCTAGATTATACTTTCAGGCCTACCTTTCATCGTCATTCATATGGATCAAAGGGTTCCATTTATTCAAGGAGGTGCAATCATTTACAAGGTTCTCCTATGCATAGTCATTGGCTAGTAATTTTGAGCTGTTTAAAAACTCGGTATCACGCAGTTTTCCTGAGTTTTCCTAATCACATACATATCACACTTCCTCCAATCTTGGGAGAATTGACATAAGTTGATCTTATGCTGAGTTTTGCCGAATTTTTGACACCCTAAAACAAGCAAATGGTGATGTGCTACCAAGATTATAGCTGCAGTGAACGAACACCGTGAAGTCGATGAAAACCCTTTTTAGGAGTGACAAAAACAGAACAGAACTACTTACAAACTGGGGTGGTTTAGCGTTTAGATATGACAGTTCGGTCATACTTAGCGTTGTCAGCGGCACAACGGTCAATATGATTGCCTCTTGAAAGTATGATTAGATTTATGATCCCGGCCCTGACAGATATATACACTAAGGACAAGATCCGATGAAGCAAAACTTGTGTATGCTGCTTCCTTTTCTAAAAATGCTGACTGGCTTTTCTGTAAGAGTGCGACAGCTGCAATCACTCGTGAGAGATGTTCAGATTATGTCAACCAAATCCTCTACTTCTCATCAGTTAAGACGTAGATGTAACCAATACCAGCGTATTTCATAAACCGGATAACTTCCCATGTAACTACTGAAAAAATCCCAGCTTTAGGACAAACATCCACCACCACAACCTAGAGAGAGTGGTACCTGTTAGGCGGAGTATTTTGCAGGTACCAAATGGTACCTGGACCTAATCTTACAGTGATGAGAGTAAATTGTTATAAAAAGTCGATGTTCTTGTTAACCCGAATAAGATAAAAGCTGTGGTTGAAACTACTAATGATGTTTGTTTAATTTCAGCGGGCATTTCTGTCGTTATTTCAAAAGAAAAAAACTTAAGATATTGACAGAAAAGCACAGTCTGTGGCAATTGTGTTGAATCGAAACAGACCATGTCCTACATAATTGGATGTAGTGTATGGTGATGGACCATTTCCAAAGACTTAAACGTTATCTCTGTTTTCTACTGGATGGCTATGGAAAGCTCCTAATATTGTCTCCATAAGTAAGCATACATTCTTTCGAATGATCTTTTCATTTATCAATTGGCTCACACCAGATAAAACTGCCATTATCCGTCCCCCGTCGGCCATATTCGCTTGCGAATAATGTTTTCTTCGAAAGCAGCCTACCTGAAGGTCCGGAAGAATTCAAATGCGATCAGTTTTCAAGGAATTTCAATTTCTATAAACCTAAAATCTCCGCCACTCATCAATACTTATAAATTTATGTGTTGGCTATTCTTGTTATCGTTAAGATAAGCCTACTCAACCGTCGTATGAAGAAATTTCGATTAATTTGGAAGTTATGGATTTCGAAAGGTCTGGTGAAGATTAAACTGCTAAACAAAATCATTTGTTGACTGTGTGAACAAAAATGATGCTAGCACACTTATTTCATTGGAAAAAAACCGGGAGAACAACGAGGACGAAGTTGCGACAGATAAGTCTTGTCCATTCAACTGAATTCATTTCCTAAAAATTACTCAATTTAACTCATCCTTTTATGAGCACAATGCAATAACTCAGCCTTTTCACTAACATGTTGTTTGATAGCTGAAGAAATGGTGATTACCTGGAAATGGTTACATTTTTAAACTTTATTATGATCAGAAAGCTGTGATTAGGCGTGATCGGTTTGATTTAAACCATATGCATGTCGTAATTAATATTTCCGTATAAAAATAGTTTAGGTATTTTTAAAAGATAAACCAGGTTATCATTTATTGTTATCTATTTCAAATATAATAATTTTCGTTTTCATGAGCTATGCGGTTAGTTGCGCATGTAATATCATACAAGACCTAATAAATACAGGTATATACACCAAAATGCATACCAGTCTTCATATGCTCATACGTGAGATAAGTACATTACTCCGAAAATAACTGTTTTATCTGTTTGATGAAGTGCTCAATAAAGTCAGTTTGTTACATTACAACTTCCGTCTGTGTAACGGAAAATGGCCTGTTCCGTATTGTCAATTTGTGCCACAATCTGGCACTTTCTTGACGAAATCGTTTGCTCATGAACAAATAAATTATCACGTTGGCACACGAGTCCATTACGACTAGTGCTTTCAGTGCTGTGGTAACGAAATTAAAGAATACTGGATCAAAATACTTTTTAAGGATAACACAGAAGAATATCGGAGCTTCCAGAATAATGAATATGGCTGCTAGTAAAGTGATCATACGCGTCGCACGGAGCTGATTCTGAGTCCTACGATAATTCATTTGTTTCTCCGCGCACAAATGAGTTTGTCTAGCACCCGATGTATATCTCAATCGATTTGCAGTCACACTTATCCGACTGTCACCGCGTTCTTTTGGACTATCATCCAAGACCAATGTACGAGCCCGATATAGCGCAATTAACATGATTAGAGTTGTAATGAACACGATGGTGATTGGTATTGCTGATTGGAAAAAGAAATGTGTATCCACCAATCCCTGCAAACCCCCACTGGGTAGCAGTTGGAGCCTTTGGTCCAAGTTGTCACACACGACGATATGAAGCTCAAACATTCGCAAAGCACTAAATGTGAATCCAACGATGAGACAAGTGATTGTGCAGAATGCCAGCGATTTCGGTCGGAACAAATGAGTGGACATTAGTCTGGTTCGCATAGGTCTAGTGATAGCCACACATCGAGCCAAAGCAATCAGTGTAATGATCCAGTTGCGTGCAAATAAGGCCCAACTGAGCAAACAAAACATAATCACATCCAGTACCACTGCCAGGGTGGTGCGTTTTTCACTGAGACCTGAAAATTTGGAGAACATCACGCCCAAAATGTTCAGGTTCAACAATATTTCAAATACAGTCAACGTTATCAGATTCACACGCATTGACCCCAATCGTATCGCTCTGCGACGAGTGAGAACAATCAGGGCAAACATGTTCATAAGAACTGCTATCGGACTGGTCGTGGCCAGAAATATGTAGGTGCCACGCGTCTCGGCTGATAGTTCAACAGATGTATTGGATATATTGCATTCATTACTAAATGTGTACAATCTCATTATGATCGGGCTTTCGCCCGCCGACGTAAAATTCGTGTGGAAAAGTTCTATTCTAGTATTGTTTAGCAGTACAGCAACATTCAGTTATTCTGATTGGCAGATAGTGTTAACCAATACATGTTTCAAAATATTGTGTTTTTGAAACAACCAATCATAATTAAGAATAACCGGTTTTTAAAAGTGACTGCGAATCACGCAGACGTCAGGTTGTGTGGGATGCATTTTCGTTGGTTTTCCCACTCGACATTTTCATTCCGATTTACCGGCTTACGGTTGGTGAAAGAGATCCAGATGTTCCTGTTATATGACTGACAGTACGGTTGATTTGCCATCCAAAATCATTTAGTATTTTCAAAAAAGTCAGATTACATTTCTGAAAGTTATGACATTGACTTCTTTAATCATAACCGTGTGAGTGAGTAATTATTTTTATCATGTTTACCGTAAAGTTTTCTCTGTGAGAGTCGTCCATGTTTGTGATGAGAGTGTTTATGTGCAGGAGAAAACAAAAATGATATAAAGAGAAACCATGGCGTGTAGCATCGTAACAGTTACTAATCAAACCCATTGAAGCTGATTTTTGATGTTGACAACGAACACATTTATGAAGAGAGGTTAGAGATAAAACAAGTAGACACACATGTAGAGATACACATCAGGTGACCTGTATTTGAGTGTTCTAGAGAGGAAACCAAAAAAGCAGTATCATTCACTACCAGTTAAGTGTACAGCGAACAAGTAGAATCTTGATACATCAACTGTGTCAGTAGCCACGGTGTTAAGAAATGCGTGCTACAGTAGGCAAACGTAAAATGAGAGGGAATCTACTCACAAAATAAACTGTTCAATTTAAGTGCACTGTGGTTAATCAGCCATTCATGGTTAATCAAAAAATGAGAAGAAATGATCCGCAAACAAACATGTTTAAAGTACTTCATTAGCAATTTGAATACAGCATATTTATGTAGGTTCGATGGAGGTAGTACATCATTGAAATAGGGTATATTGATGATTTTTTCAAGCTAGTAAGTCTTGCGTGGTCTAATTTTTTAACATCACTCATGTTGGTTTTGAATTTTTTTATAGAAAAACGACACTCCTACGTAACAGATTGATCCGGTTCAGTGTTTTTAACAGACGTTCCTCTGACCATGATAAGATGAGTGCAAATGCATAGTAATGGCTTCAGCAATGACTATGAAACGACCTCTGACCCACTTTGGATGCGCTCCCCTGACTCCCTAGATCGGCTTAAACTAACTGACCAAGTTGATCAGACCGTTTGGTTTGACCAAGTGTGTAGCAACCACCAATGAACAATCCTTTATCGATCCTCGATGTAGCTATGTTGAGTGCTGCCGGATAATCGCCTTGTTATGCGGCTTATCCGTCAGATTCCACAGTAATAAACGAAAAGGTAAATACGAAAGAAGACTGCATGAAGTCTCCGCCGGGTACGTAAAACTATGGTGGAAGTAAACCAAACATGCAAATGAGCTTCGAAATGAGATTTGATAAGTAACACGTTGAATCTGTTAAGTTTTCAACATTGCTGTCATATTCAAATGGCAGCGAAACATGCTGAGTCGTTTTGTCTGCAGTTTGCGGTACATCTTTTTTTTCAAACTATTGTGTGTTTACAGATAAATGGCTCTGGATAGCTATTTTCAGGCAGTGTGTTAAATATAAACTATTTCTCTTTTTCCATAGAGTTATCATAGAGTTTTCACGTCTGTATCTAGAAACACCGGATTAAGTTCCTTTTTTGTCTCGTAAGTACAAAGATATCAACATTAACATGCTGATCTAACCAATGTGTTTTACAACACACATCACGTTGTGTTATGATATCTTGACGACGAGACATGTATATGTCTAAAAGCATTATACTTGCGGATTATTCGTGTTCCACAGTAAGGCGGAAATTTTCGTGGATACAGCAGAGCATAGCTTTGCTTCACTAAGGCGTTCAGATTCGTCTGCCATGTAGATAACATGGAATATGTAACGTTCGCAGAAAGCCAATGATTTGTGTGGTCTGCTAATGAACTACTTTCAAGCTCCACCATAAAAACGTCAGCTAATGAAGAGCCAAACTTTAAACGTATTGCTACTCCTCACTTTCAGCGGTATAAATTATCGGGAAACCTAAACTGACCGTTGCGAGTGCAGCGATACAATAACTGTTCTGGCTCATCTACTGGTATCTCCACGTCTATATCATTGCTGTCCATATGCCGGTCTAGAATCTCAGTTGTCTAGTTTGATGAGATATCTGTAAAAGGATACTCAACATCAAGCAAAAATGAACGCATTCCCTTCGCGTCTGCTTGCTTCAACGTTTCGACAAGTTCAAACGAATCTTCCGGGCTATAAATCGGCAGACATTTTTCCCAAACTGTATCTAACAATTAGGTTAGCTATTTTTGTCATTGCTTGATACGGCAAACATATCCACAGTCATTCGAAACAGCACTTCGTTGTTATGCACTATAGGTAACCCATAAAGCCTGGAACGTGCCCCTCCTCCCTACCACTTTGGTCTAGTGCTTTCAAAGGTAGTTGAAGTAATCAGCCATTTCTGTTTTATACATTTGAGTGTTTTTCTTAAAGACTTTTCAAAGGCCTCTGTTTTTCGTTTCTCAGTTTCTATACAATCGAATTGGGTTTCATTTGCCAGTAGTAAAAACATTTTAGCTAAAAAAAGTAAGTTTATCCAAAATGAGGATTATTGTCAGGTCTGGATATTATAATGTTCTCATTTGGTCTTTGAGACCCCGAAACCTTGGAAATGTAACAGATGCAACCCAAGTGAGTGGTGTTATATAAGTGCACCTCATGAATATTAATAATTTGACAGTAATGATTACCATCACTTATCCTACTGATCTACTACCACTGGTGAACCTATATAAATGTACTGTATTAGCCTAACAGTGAAGTAGTGAGAACAAACTTGTTTGCTACGCCTTTATTTTCATGACTTAATGAGGCATATTTGCAGCACTCAATGAAATAATAGTTTTCAATGATGCAATGAGTGACCTTCAAGCCTCCCCACAATCACTTGTATCCCATTGAAAGATTATCTCAGTGATGTTGGATATTCAATGAAGAGCTTAATTTGTTTAGTAACAGCACAACTTTCAACGTAGTCAACAAGACTTATTCCGTATAGTTGTAAGCTGCAAGCTTCTTCGCTGATTTCCAGGAGTAGGCAAGTGACACGATTGTATAACTGTCTGGAAAGAATTTCAAACTAAATGAACAACCGTACAAATCCCAAAGTGATCATCTTTAAACTGAAATCATTTTTGAACCTGAATTGAAATTGTCACATTTGCGAACAACTCATTCATGATTGGTTAGTAAAATTCTCTCATATTTGACGGAAATAGGACAGGTAACTGTCACGTAATTGTAACCAACTTTCAAGCAAATCGAAATAGATTATTCATTGGTTAGCCAAAAGACAATCTATTCAAAGACCTGACAAATGTGAATCTAGCCTCCAATTATTTATCTAATGTTGGAATTGTGAACAGCAAACGAAGTGCTAGATTTGTTTTTGTTACAACCTGATACCGCGGTTGCAGGCACCATGTTCCATTAACATCGACGTATTCAAACGAATTCAGACAGGCTATGCTCGACGTTTATGACAGTGTAACGCTTGGAAGGAGAATCAAAAACAACTTTTCGTTATATATCATACGAAAGGACAGTCTGTTCCGAGGTTTTTATCAACAACACGCAGAAAACCTCATTTTTATGTTGTCAGAAGCACACTCTGAACATTCCCTGCTTCCACAATGGATGAAGACGAAACGCGACCATTGTTTGAATATGTTGAACACATCCAATTGTCTTTCTGATGTACTTGGAACAGTTGGTTCCCTTCATAACTTTGAACAAAGCAGTAAGAAAACGAGCAGTGGAAAATGATAGCATTTTGTATCACCTCTTCAGTACAGACTAACAATAACCACGAACATATGTGCGATTTTATTGTGGTTGACGGTGAAAAAATATAATGACAAACTAGGTAGAGAACAGCAACGCAAAACTATTAAGTACATAGAAGCCTATGGCTTACACATAATTGTTTTTGTACACACAATGCTGGCTTGCAACGATTAATCGCGACCGCCTGAGCGAAACGCAGGAAACGCCGATTAGCGTAACACAGTATAATCCTGAATGTTGATTCGGGATTAATCCGGTGACCGGTGGCCACCATGTATCTGGCAGTAGGCGAGTCCGTGGAGAAGTTACCGCTTCTCTGTCGTATTACGTTTGTTAATTTTTACAAGATGTTTGTTTATCGGAAGCAGATACTGAGTCTGGAACGCCTTCACAAGTCTTTGTAGAAATCAGAAGATGAATCATGCCCTCGAGATCTCAGTAAGTACGTTTTGAACCTATCTTCTATACCACTTGAGTTGCTACAGTTGGAAGCAATGCCACTAGGACTTGATTACAAAGTTCATTCAAATAATTTAGATTGCATATCAATAGAGCACCAGTTCGAGAATCTTTCTGACCAGTTGTCAGATTTGCATACTACTAGCTTGGGGAATCATAATTGGTTTAAAACAAAGCTGGCCGACATTGCCTATGAGCTTGCTAAGACACCATCAAGAGATAAATGCGCTCGCACAGCTCCTCATCTTGAATGTCCAAAAGACCTGAGGACTAAAAACGTTGTCATGCTGAAGCCAGGCAAACCTTTCGGTGCCGTAGTTATGGATGAAGAAGAGTACATTTGTTGTCCACACTGAATTACGAAAGCAAATTTCAGCGTATCGACAAAGCGGAAACGATGACTGATGTGGAAGGCCGAATAATTCGACACCTTGATTTGTTGATGCTACATAGAATAATTGATGAAGGTACTTTGAAATTTCTAAAATACAGTCATTCATCAACAGCTCAACTGTATGGCTTACCCAAAACACACAAAACGAGTGTGCCACTCAGACCGATTCTATCTATGTGCAATGCCTCACAACACAAACTGGTTCGATTATTGGTGACTAGTAGACAATATCACTTGTTCAGTAGATGTTTAGTCACTGCTTACGAATGTCCCATTGCAACAGACGATTGAATTTATATGCATTCCGAACGAAACTGATGGTTCTGATATAAACATTCTCGTAGATACACTTAATCTGTCTCTACTATTGTGAACGGAGAATATCAGTTTCAGTCTCCAGAGTGAGCCTTATCGACAACTAGACACGGTTGCCATGGTGAATTTATTAGGACCGATGCCAGCGGATTTTTTCCATTCTGATGGTAGAAAGGCGAATGGCTCAAGCCACATTGTCGCTATCATTGTACAAACGTTATGTGGATAACATTCTCATGTTTGCGCAATATTCGCAAAGGATTGGTGAGATGGTGAACCGGTTCAACGTAAATCATGTTAATCTGACAGCTACCTGTCAACTGGAAAAGAATGGATGCTAACCGTTTTTAGACATCCTCATCGGTCAGTAAGAAGAAATGTGTATCGAAAGCCTACCTTAAATGGTCAGTAGACTCAATTAGCAAGCTTCACACTAATAAAGAACAAGTGAGCACTGCTCAGAACATAGTTTACGCGTGTCAGACACATTTGTTCATCAGCATGTTTAGCTAATGAACTCCGACAGATTACAACAACGTTGCAAGCTAATGGATATTCACTGCGACTTATCAACAGAAACAGCCAGTAACGTGTAGAAATAAACAAGGTTTACAAGACTGGAAAAATGAAAGTATACATTTAATTACCCTTCAAAGTTGACATATCTTCACTTCGAACAACTGAGCGTCTCGTCGCCTCCATTAAGCGAGCATATAATGCGGCTGAAATCGTTGTCGTTGAGCCAGCTCGTAAGCTACCGTTACTTTTAGTAATAGAAGAGCAACCTATTGGCGCCAACTCACACAGTATTTATCAATTTGTGTGTAACTGCAGCAAGAGTTACATCAGTAGAACCGATAGGTACCTGAACTTTAGGATGAAGGAACATCTGCCGAAATGGGTTCAGGATATTACTACGCAGTCCACTTCCTTTGTCCCAAGATCACGTAAACTTCCGTCTCCTCACTGCTTTGCTCACATTGTTGGACAAAGTACATCGTGCGCGAAATTCATTAGATTACGGCTTAGATCTTTTGAATCGATCAGGCGAGAAAACGAGACAAGACGAATTTGCTGATATTTGCTCGCAATTCCGCCGATATATAGTGGCGGCTGCACAAAGACTTGTTGTTTTCGATTGTCGTCCGGAAAACTCTGCAATCACTCGGATGCATACAAAAGTATTTGACGCTTAGTCGCCTGATGTAAACACAGTATATATGGCCCAGAAACACAAAAGACTGCACCGAGCCGAAGGATGTATTTTAGTGCACGGTGCACTAAGTCGTTTTCCCCAGGTACGAATTAAACAGATGCGAAATAGAAAAGGCCGTTGAGAGAAGAGACCGAATATTTATTACTCGAAATATACAATAGGCCTCTTATAGCGCTAGAAATGGCACCGACACGTAAGTTAGCTAGAGAGGCTAGAGACCGGCCGTCGACGAGCGATTAAACCGGAAGTGAGTGACACACGTGTGCGTTTGGGTTCGCGCCGTAGTCACATGGCATGCAGACAAACAATCGGACAACATGCATCATGCGAACTTTCTTAATAGCCTAGGTACTATATGCAACCATGAGTTTTGGAATTATTTTACACATCATACCGCAGGCGGGCAAGTGAAATCTCAAGGTCGCTACATTATGTTTTTGATGCTTCTGGATACCGACATACAAAACGACACTCTACAATCGGTTTCGTTCTTGTTTGGACCCTTGTGATTGAGATTTTCTAAATGGATGATAGAACTGGCTACTCGTTACCTTACAAGACAACCCATTTATCCGTTCGATCACAGATTTCTCGCGCACATCTTGTGATGAAGGAGTTTATGTGTTTAGGGGGTATAGCTGTTTTGACGAAAATAATTCGCCAGGGATTGCTTATTGTGCTGGTTACGGTTGCAATGGCTCAAAACGGTTTTTGATTCTCATATTCAGCCCGACACTCCTTGGCCTGTTTCCTCAATTGCATTCCGTCAATTACACAAAAGTTCTCTCGTCGTAAGAGATGTTCAGTAAACGGATAGTCAAGCAGATGAGAGCACTGTCTCGTTGCACAAATGATAGCTATTTCGATTCCTTACTCAGACCATTTCTGCTTCACTACTCCAAACGATAAAAAAGTTTGTGGATTGTCAGTTTGATAATATCAAGAAGCACTCTAAGCACCATTTCGACATCTTGCTAACATAGCCAGTGCAAATTGACAATCTGGGGTGGAATGTTGGGGTAAATACAAGCGGCAGCTCAGTGCTGGAATGATACCTATAGGGTTTGTGAATTTTCATCATGATATTCCAGGACTATATTTCCTCAGACTACATACATTAAAGCGGTCGACATTTTCCCAGTTTGAGTAACGTTATTGGCGTGTATGATGATTCAGAGATGCAGCTTAACGAAAGATTCCAGATAATTTTGCCAACTTGGACGTAATTATGCAAAGGCAGATATATTAAATGTCTTGTGGGAACGAAATAAACGAAACTTTGCTGATACTTCAAGATGGTCGCCCTTGCCTGTCCCGATTTATCAGTTAATTTAAATGATCTAGTTGTTTGAAAAGATATGTGCAATTTTGAAGGAATTACTGCAAGCACAATGTTGCTCTTTTGCTCCAAATCAGTATCCGATTAACATGAAGAAAACACTTATTGTAAACTCCTAACCCCTCTTCACAGTAATCACATCCGGTAGAATAAACATGTTTGTATAACACAGACTACCTCGTTTCAGAAGACTGCTTGAGTTGACAAAATACGAAAGGCTGTTGAGTCAACATACGGTAACCTGAGAAGGTATGATCAGGCACCATGAGAACTTCATCAGTGCAGACAGGAGACATGTTGCGATTAGTCAACATTCAGTTTACTCCCATCAGTCACAAACGTAAAACAAGCAATCTATATACGATAGGCAAACCGAAATAAACAGGGTATGAACACGCGCAAGGACAAATCACATATTATTTCATCAACCCCATAGGTCAATTCAATCACCTTTGTGCACATAACACCGGCTGGTGTGTTCTGATCAAAGTAGCTTCGGGTTCTGATTTCGTAATGCGATTTTAAATTATCTGAGTTAGTCAACCTGATGACCGGTTACCATGAGTTGTCTGGCAGTCGATGATGTCAGGTTTTGCGCAACTGGTTCATCCGTTTGAGAATGACGCTTTATCACTTGCTTTAATCACACAGTGAGATATATTTTGGTCGGTTCTGTTCATGCATACGTCACTGCCAACGCACATGAACTGACAGAGAACGTGAGAAACAGAGTGGTCAGACAAACTGCGTTCACGATCGTGTAGGGCTCGTCCTTTAGTGGCGCAAGTTGGAAGCTGCATACGTACTGGACAGTCCACAATTTATGCCTGTTCTCGTTTGCCAAACGATCGCCTATGAATTGCAAAATTAGAAACATATCTTTCTTTTGAGTTGTCTTAACTGGTTCACCGCCTATGTTCAGTATGCTATGAACGTCTATAAACTTTCCAGGATATCCGTTTGCTAATGACGTTATTCTTAGCATCACTTGTTCCATCTGCAGCTCGTCAGGAGTGAGAATATGTCTGGTCACGTGAATTCGGGTTCTGACCAGACCCCGCTTGTATGCTGTCGGAATGAAGCTGCAGAAATGAAAATATTGTCCACTCCATGTTGTTTTGCGATAGACCGATGGTTGTAATGCCCCATCTTGAGGAATATATCTGAGAAAGCGAAACTGCAGTTTAATACCGTTCCGTGAATCGAATTAAGCAGGTTGAACGTCGAATCAAATTGATCAATACTGATAAAAATCGAGGTATCATCAACATGCCGTTTGTACAACAAGGCTTCTGTAATATCATTCGGGACGTTCTGTTCAATCATTCTCAAGAAGATGTAGACTAACGTTGGGCCTAATGGACTACCCATGGTCACTCTAACTATTTCTCTACAAGAAAGCTTTTCAAAATTGAACCTGACATTCTCTGTATATAGTAAAATAAGATCCTCAAGATATTCCAGTTTATTACTCATATCATAGTTCTGGATTGAGATAAAATCACATAAGCTCAACTATCTCACGAAGACGGATGCTCGTAAAAAGAACTAACGTCAATCGAATACAAAACTGGAGAATTCAACGGCAAGCGTTTTACTGTTTCTGCTCGTTCAAAAGTATCCTTTCGGTAATGTGGTAAGAAAACAGCATGAATGAGAGGTGCATCAAAAATGCACAGGAATGAAGCACCGCTACAATTAATTTTGTGTATGAACAAATCGGCATATCAAAAAAGTTGCTCGATGACTAACTGACATTCTGGATCCCAATTAGGATGTTGATTCTAGTCAATATTAATTTGGTCTCCAAAACTTGACACTAGAGATGGCTATTTCGAAACATGCTGAAAAGATAACAAGCCTGATGAACATCAACAGGAATGATAACAATGCTAGAATCAATATTTGCACGTTAACACTACAAGATCGCTCGTGCTTTTGTCGCCGGTCAACAGGCTCTTCAGCAAACTCTATCTACATTTTCAAGTGTTCTTCAATGGTACAACTTCATGGTTTCATAGTCGTATTTAAGCAGTTTCTGCAGCAGCTAAGATACAATGCTTCACATCTTTGATGTTATCATTTGTTATCCGATAGATTTGCCCAATTCAACATCCACACTCACTCTGTAAACCAGATTGAGCAGGTGGGGCAAATTTTTCCTGGAGATGTTTCGGTTGTCTGGCTGTCGGTCGAATGGTTTGATGCTCGTGTATATTTCTTAACAAGCACCCCCTTGTTTGAGCTGTGTAATTTGCTTCGTTGCAAAAGTGGGTTTATACTTGTGGGGGATGTTCTTGGGAACCGTTGTACAACGGACGGAGGGATCAGGACTTTGTGGCAGTGGTCCGTGTATATCACGGACCATGGATTAATCATGATATCCACTAGCACGGAAATCATAGGCTCACCGTTTACCACGTCCAATACGCATTTTGTACATCCAATTTACTAGATACCGTATCAAGTTCCACTTCTGCTGTAGTCTTTCGAAACTGGTGATGTGGATGAACTGGTCACTTCAAACTCATTTTCTGGTGTAAGGTCATTTGATCTATCTGGACACTTCCACAGCCCACCTGATCTTCTGGATCGGGTCCTAGTGTTCGTATTGACGATGAAAATGTTATTTATCTAAAGCTTGTATGTTGAAATCCGTTAGGTCAGTTCTGCCAGGATTTAAAATCCAGCTTCCTCATGGGTGTGTCAGCCAGCAGTCAGCCGCATAACGGGCCTGCCACAAAAGATGTGTCTGATGAGCTTAAATTTGGTCTGCAGTGTACATTCCAAAAGCAAATCGTTAAGGTGCTCTTATTGTGTTCCATGTTTTGTACTATTTCAACAAATTCACTGAAACAGAACATCGCTGGTTTCTCTATCTAACGGTTCTAAACATTGAACAGGTGTCCACTTGTAACAAACATCTATCTAAAACAGTCTGAGTTGCTTTGTTTCCCGTTATCTTAAACACGTGTCTTAGATTGTTTTCAGCTCATTCAATGCGAGTTCGCTTTAAGAGTTCAGTCAATTACTGTATCGGTAAATAATACGACGAACTCGTCATATATAATACCGAGAGTATGAGTATGCCATCCGTATGAATTTTTAATAAGGCAAACTCTGGAAAATTCGTGAAAACCGTGTAAAACATAGCTGTGTAATGCATACTGTCACAGATTCAGAATGTTATGTAAAAGTAACACATCTGTTAACTACTGCCATCTTACAGAACACTCATTACGCAAGTGTCTGTTAGTTTTCCCTATATGAGCAATTTTCGCCCATCAGTAGTGTCAGTCGCTTTTTTAATTTGATAAAAAGACCATCGTTTCCACTCAGTTGAATAACCGTCATTTTATCGTGGACAGTAAAACAGAATTTCCAAAAAATTTGATTATACACACTGAAGAACCGCTCAGTTGTCTCATTGATCTTTTAATGTACTCCCTCACCTCAAGTATGCAACCAACTAACATCAAGCATGCCCATATCAAGCCGACAGTAATCGAAGTGCCATTTGCTGGTTCGTCGTGGGTTACATTTTCTCCTTCTGCGGGGCTATAATGAAATGAGCATGCACTCCGTACTCTTTCACTACTGATTAGTTCAGCAAAGGTTGCATCATTCGGTTACATTTTCCGGCGTTCCTGTTTGCTAAGCTCAGTATCAGATTTTGTAACCCCGCGTCAGTACACTGTGGCCGAAAGAGTTTCCTCGTTATCGTCCAACATATTCTAAGTCCACAGGATATATTTCAGCACCGTGAGAGGGCTTACCGTTGTATCATCCTGGGAAAGCTCATATACACTCCAATTTTTAATTGCCTTCGTGTTCTGATTTTTCAGAGTTTACTTTTTCGAACGCAATAACAAATGTGACGTTTTCTGTGCTTCGTTGAAGCTCTCACCACGAACTTTTATACCTACCAATTTAAGCTCTTGAAGGTAGCAGCAATAATTCGTGAATTAACAGTAACTTACTTAAACGGTGTGCTAGTTCAGTTAAATGAACCATCTCTCATCGTTACACAATATCCCATCCATTGCATAATACATTATTACTAACAAGAGTAAAACTTGTTTCCAACGATATTCAATTCTGTAATTTCCTAATTTCAAACCAGCGCATGAGAAATGGCATATAACCACAAATGTTTTACAACTCACAAAAAGTCTCATCCACGATGTCTCTGTTATGCTTTTTTTGTCTTCGTGTACTCAGTAAGTTTCCCAGAAGACGTAGCAATATTGTTGCATAAGTTGAAGGGGTATGTCACTGTTGAACCTGAACAAAGAGTAGGTTCTGTTAAGGTCATATGTTTTAGTTCGTTACCAATGGATTCAATGTTAATTAGTGAAACGTATACTAATATATAAAACCTTTTATTTTTTCAAACCAACCAAATACGTGCTTCATATTTTCTGTTTTCATCTTTTTAGTAGGAAGGCGTAGTTGTTTTGCAAAAAAAATAAAGTTGATGTTGGTCGCCATACTCAACTATGGTTTTCACGGATAAAACTGTTACAGAAAACGCACACAAATATAATTTATTTTATGGTATGTTAGTTGATCAAGTAAAACTATTGTATTCGACATTTAAGACAGCAATATGAGGAAAAGGTAGGATGGAAATATTTCATCTATTTTCCTCAGTTTTTAAAAGCAAAGTGACCGTTTGTGTAAGGTAAGTACACTCCTTTGCAATCATTCATTGCCGTTAATATACATCAGGAAGTGACGGTATGCACACCAACATACGGAATACTCTTGTGAAGAATAATTCGTCATCGACAGCCTTTAGTTGTTTTCGATAAAACATACTGTCTAACAATTTTTAAAGAGAACTTGCTTGACTTTTAGCTGTCTGTGCATATTTTCATCCGAACAGAACATACGGACTCTAGAACACGAGTCTACGTTTGGAAGTAACTGGCGCGAAATTGTTGAAGTGCAATAGCTGACCAACTCACATCATTTTTCGTCGGATACCCTTACAAAGACAGTAAACTAGATCTGAAAATATCATTTGAATGCTGAACAAATGTAAGTGCGAAACAAGTAGAGTTAATTTTTTGGTCTACCATTCGGTAGTATGTCTACATTTACGTTTTCAACTGTTTAACGAACACCCACAACGCATAGGCCAGCAGTTTGAACATTCTTGTTCAAAATGGAATAAACATTCTTCAAAACAATTGAGAGACGGCGCGCAATCGCGTATGCATGTGCGCGTTTGTGATTTTCCGGAATGAGCTTCGTGAATGGGATCATGTTAACCTGCTTACAAACAGTTGTACCATAAAGAATTATATCCGCATACTATCAGTAACTCATTGACACGCCTGTCCTCAGCAAAGGCAATTTTATAACGAGTAGTCCAAGTGCTTCTCACTTCTGTGGGTTGTGAATTTTTCTGAACACCGGCATCATTCCATGAGTCTCTTCGTCTCCCGACGTAATATGTCTTCTGCAGTTTGGAATGAACAAAGTGTCACTTCACTGAGAAATTATCTGCAGTAAAAACATTCACAGCAATATGATGTCGAAATCTAGCATTCCTGATCACGAAAACGTCGCAGTCTATTTCACTCTGGTCTCTTTTTGTTTAGTTAACATGCAACCAAGATGAACCTTCGTCAAAGTGTTCGGAACAGAACGTCACCGTAACCCTAGTAGCAAACTCCAGAAGTGTTTTCAGATCTTAGTGCACTACTGCATACGTTGTAATCGAAGGCTAAACCAACATAGTTGTTTATTTAACACTGAACACCGAACAGTCCTCATTAAAGAAGTCACGTCAGTTTCTCAGCAAAATTTAATTGCAAAATCATTATTTCTGTATTGGAGCTAACTCCGCAAAAGCAACCGTTTCTTAACAGTGTTTCTGTGGATTCACCAAGCAATTCACATTAAAAACACATTTTCGTAAAATTCACCGAAAGACTTAAGACCGGTATGGTGGAGCATGTCACATTTCAGTTTGGTCAATCTAGTAAATTTTGCCTACAGGTTTTACCCTTCAAACTAAGAATCCTCCAGTATGAATTTGGTAATTCATTTGGTGGTCAGCTGGGCTGTTTACTTCAGACTTGCTGATCGCCGTGGATTGTTGGAGATGTCACGCCGTTAAGCGTACACCACTTATGCTACCCCACAACTTAAAAGTAAAACAGCAGAATGAATCCTGAGGCGGATGAAGTTTATAATTTTCTCTTTAAAGCGCCCTTCACACATGGGATGGTATGCAAACTACCGTAATTTTGATTTAAGGTGCCACAAATACTGGAAAGTGAATCATCACGTTCGAGTCCTTGCACCATGCAAGCGAGAACCCATGTGCAACTTCACAGTCTCGTTGGTAGTTGAACTTGCTCACATAGCTGATGTAAAATTGCCACAGGAAATGATGAATACTATCAACCTGTCATTTTGGATAGTAGTTTTATGCGACTTTAGTTCAATAAAATTTTGAATTACAGTTTAAGCACTGTCTGATCTTCATCAATTGAAATTGATGTACTATTAATTATCTGTCAAGCCCGTCACTATTCGTGAGTATAACAAAAGCATGAATTCAAAGCGTGGACTTTCAGATTAATCGCCGATTTAAACCAATAAACAGTAGATGGACTGCAGGCTTAACAAAAAAACAGTCGATAACTACTCCGTTTGATTGATTAAAACCACCGGTAAGAGGGCAACCGTCAGGTGTTCAGTATTCGCCGAATAAATAGAGGAGTAAATATTTCTAAATCATGTGCATTGTTTTCAAAGTGTAATCTTGTTTTTATTTTCGTTCACATCGCTGTTTGCCTTTGTGTGCGACTAGTGACTAGATTATCTTGATGGAAATACTGTTGTCTTTTTCACGTGGCAAGAATAATCAGACATCTACTGTCGATTTCCTAAGTAGTAGCTATCAAGTATGGTTAGAGTGGAAGCTGTAATCAACTGATCCTAGTGACCAGTATTGAAATAATACATAGAGGTTTCGAACTTGCTGTATCTTATCAGCACCACGCAGATGGTCAATATAACCAACTGTTTATAAAACATACAACAAGCCTGCTTGCGGAATGTGGGGAATGCCCCCCTAGTTTACAGGTCAAACAATAGCATATCGTTGACTTTATCTTTTGATAATAGAAATTGCGTCAGTCGAAGAGATTAATTAACAAATTTTCTTCATCAATCTTAAAAGTTAGACTAGAAACTTGTCATAATCGTACTTATGGAAATCAACATTGCCTATGTGGTACAGTGTATGAGCAACAGTTGTATGCACAGTAAAGTTTGATGAATCCCCCTTCAACTTCTACTGTGACTAGACATTTGCCCTGAAATCCGATTCATCACTTCAGGTCAATAAGTGAGAGCTTAGGACGCAATTTGTTTGGTTAATTATTGATGTCTAATCGAACAAAGAACTTTCTGGTTACTCCTAGTTGTTGTTTGACAATTCTTCGCTTGGTTGATGTGGTTTCTGTAATTCTGTGGTGTCTCATGATCGCAACAAGTTTACAGTCATATATAATTCCTCTGTCGGGAAGTTATTCGTTTACGTAACAGTCAGCAAAATGAATATAATTACACTGTATTGAAAAACCTCAAAAATGACAATGAACTGCCCAAAGCTACATGAGATCATGGTTTGACACAAACCTAGGGCAACTGTATGAAAGATGTTACCGGTGTGAAGCAGACAAGTAAAATCAACTGAAAAAACAACCATAGCAAAAATGTTGAGTGAAATTTCTGGAAAAAACACCATCGAACAAATCACACGGAGGCTATCTAGATATCTTCAAAATCACGAACTGACCATCAGTTCGGTAAAACAGTTCACTTTGATATTCGTATACGAAGATCAAACGTGACACAAGCTGGACGTAGATGCCACTATAATACTCATCGAAACAAACACTAGTTATACGAGACAAGTCCTGGGAACCTTTAACTGTTCATTTGGCTAGATAAATTAGTCAACGTGTGAAACAGACAAGAGGAAACATAAACGTGGTCAGGATCAAGTACCAACGCACACTCCAAAGATAGGTAACAGATAATAATTCATATGTTGGTCCAAAAGCAGAAGTGATTGGCAAGGTGATCTTTTGAAAACGTTATTGAACACAAAATCTTCCATGAGATCGACAGATAAAAACCAGCAAACCTGTTCGATCAGGGGGCACGCCATATTGATATGAATCAACAAAATATGGCCAATCCGATCGCAGATCAAAAACCCATCTAACGGTTACAAAAAATAGAGATATTCACTAGTTGCAACGTTTAAGCTTACACAAACGTGTAATGTCGCTTTGTTTGGTAACGAAACGTATCAAGTTCAAATGCAAGACCAGTCGAACAATCGAATTTCCAGGCTACAAACTACCATTTTAAGCTGTATTCCTGACTATCACCACATTCGTATCTTCCTGCAAACCCAATGTTCACGACTCCATAGCTTCTCGTGTACAGTTGCGACGTTCATTTCATTGTACGTGGTACGAATTTTCTACAGGCGTGGCATAACATGAAACCACTAAATTCAAAATAACTCCCCACCACTTACTTGCTGGTCACCGGAACCTATACAACCCTTTTTGAATTGATTAGACCAAGGTTGATGCTCGAATCAATGGCATTTTCCACCATTATTTCATTATATTGATGTTAACCGACCTGTCAATGACTGACTGAGAGCCGATAATTCGGGAGTGTTGAAACATTTATATAGATTATACATCTATACAACTTGTTGGCACCAATTTTCAGTTGATTTCATTATACAAACTGAGGTTACGATATCATCCTACAGGTGATTATTTCACTACGTTGAGGAAAACTGAATAATGAACCAGGGCTTTTCGTCATAACAATTAACCTTCGTTTTTTAATGCGCAATGATTATTTCAAACGGAGTTTTCACGTCAGTGCAATTTTGTCCAACTCGATTGTAAGCACTGAATTTCTCCACACCTTTCGTAGTGATCATGCAGCAAGGGATCACTTTCATTTCGGTCAACCGATCACGGAAAAAATTTCTTCAAATTGATTTTGATCATCTAACTTTGCTAACGTCATAGTTAGGTAACGAGTTTGAAACACTTTAGCGGATGAAGGGCATAACCTTTTGAGTTGAGGTGCTGCGATATACCATGAGCTGTTGAAAAGAAGCTATTGGTTGTTCAATAAAGCACGATTTATAGTTACTCAGTGGCAAATAACGACTATGTTAGTTGACGTGCGTTTTTGATGGGACAAGGGGTATTTTCAGCTGTTCAAAAACGTCGACGTTTAATGGTCCTTTGTTAAGCAACCTGCTAAATTTCTTGACGTACTACTGTTCGTGATCACAGTGAATAGCTAATTTGGTTCTGCTTTCTTAGCCCCTGTAGAACATTCAATTAGTGTCGGGTTAGATTTTCAAGATACTCCTAAGATTTATATTTATCGGTTGTTTGCACATAGTGCGGACAGCTTACTGTTAGTTACTATCACGCTGTAAACTTCAGTGAAATACGTTTGTTAACCTCACCTGCGATCAGAGTGGTCGATTTGCCTAAACCAGCTCAGATTTATAGGAATTTATATAACGTGCAATCTTGGTCCATTTCCTCTTGCTTCCACAGTAAGTCAAATATTTCTCAAAGTGAGTTCGTTATGAGCTACAGACACAAAAAACATTGTGTCGTACTTGTGCCCCCGGTTTACAACGATACATGTCGTTAGCGCTAGTTAAAAGGGACTAACTTAACCGACTGATTGACAAGACATGCCCCCGAATCGTTGGAGAGGTAAACCGAACCTGGCGACTGGTGGGTTATGTTGACCGCTCTGGTGAGGACAATTTCTAACTGGGGAAACAGACTGTTGTTGGCACTGACATAAACTAGTAAATCTACTGAGACCGAATTTTTGCAAATCAAGGTTTTGGCTGGGTTTGAACGAGCGACAGAAAAAGCGTGCCCAAAAGCAGCCATTGCAATATCAACTGAGCTGCAAAATAACGCTGTGCGCTAAGAAATGTTCACAGTTGGACCCACCCGTTACACTGTTTCATATGAAATCGACCAAGGGATCTACAAGCGGATCAAAGGCTTTGGTAACATTCCACAAGAACTTCACATTGGATTTCACTAACGCTACTGTCGAGCAATGACTTTGTGTTATCAAACGCGACAAATGTTCCGTAGTTGGTCCGAATCTAAACAAAGCACCGATTCGTTCTCATCTGAATTATCAACTATGTTAAGCCACTTATTAGTAATTTATTTTCCTACATGTGACAGTTGATGTCCTCCACAGACGTTTTTGTAGACGTTTGCTATATAGTGATCACAGAAGTGGATGCTCTTTACTTGCTACTCGAAACAACTAATAAAAAGGGAACATTTATAATGTTACCGAGTATAATATAGGATAAAGCGAAGTGATGTAACCAGTTTTTTCTAAATCTCGGTGCAGTTCGGGTCTGTGAACAATAAAATGCTGTTTTCCAAAAAACTAGAGTAGTTTTGTAGACCATTCAAATTAATCGGAATCTGCTTGCTTGGTATACAGACAAAAGTTGTTTTGTATTTTAATGCTAAAGCGTCAACATCGACATATTTGCATTATAGAAGACTAGCTACTCATACTAGGTTCCTACTTCAAGCTGGTATCTTCCCAACGAAAACGGGACCCCTATGTTCATTGTTGTCGTGTACAAACGTCTGTAACAATTTAGGAGGCAAATCCTTGCAAATTGTTGAACAGCCGAATTTGATAAATTGATAAGAACGCAAAATGAGATCTCCATCTCTTTCCGAAACATGTTGATGATAATTACAGTCTATGGATTTATTGATAAAATTTCCAGAATTCTAGGTAATGCGAGTCAGTTTCTTGGTTAAGAATACGATGGCCATACAACTTGCTATTTCGCTACCAATAAGTGTGCGAAGCAATGACATGCGAGAAGAACATCAACTATATAGGCATGAACACAGTGTGCGTAGCAGCATTCGTACAATGACACATAATTTGCTTTGTGCTGAGCTCAGCTGAAAGGGTGTTAATGCAACTGACTGTTTCTTAGGTTTAACGGAATTCTATACATACAAATATTACTCGGTATCATCTGACCAATCGTTTACAACGTATCACATCAATAACAGAAACGTAACAAACTACCTGATAAATCTGGTATGAGTATATTCTGCTTATTGCAACTGCTTCTACTATGGAAGATGAACAGCACTTTGTGTATGTACAATATACGTTTAGCCACCGAACGTCTCGTCAAGGAAGTTTAAAAAAAGCTCAACAGCGTCGTCATTTACTCTTTTTAACGACCCGACTTATCACGAAAGTATATACATTCTCTCAAAATACCCTCAGATATCTCTTATCACGCCTCATTATAAAGGTGTCAAAAACCCTCCCTAATGTGATCATTGTGCTTGCTTACCTTAGTGAATAACTGTAAAGATAACAACTAAATTAATTGTAGTAAAATGTTTGTCAGCCGCAAAAGCACGGGATGGTAAAAATTCATTGTCTGTTTTGAAGTTTCAAACCGCAATTTGGAGTCAACTGACAGTGGTACAAGATGCCTATTCTAATGTACTCATTTACCTGACATTGTAAACTTCGGTCATGATTACCGTCTCAAATTTTTCAATAAGTGTGGTGTTCATGAAATTTTAGTCGTCATAATGTCTTCTGCTTACTTCCGAAATTTGGCAAAACTTCATTTCACATGTTGTATTTTAGATTTTGAATAGATTTTGATTTTAACCGTCTCGCATTTTGGCAACAGTAATTTTTAGTTCACAGTAAACCAAAAGAGACAGTTGTACTTTATTCAGTGCAATGCCATATGATGTAAACGATTTAAATAATTTTCAGAATTTTTCCCATCGTGAAGAGACCTATCCGAGTAAGAACGTTTTTTTCTGAGAAGTAGAAAGAAATCGCCAGTAAAAGTTTTTGATCTATGGAAGAATTTTCCAAAATAATCTGGTAAATTACTTCTTCAATAGTGTACACTTGTTCATCTGAAGTGAAGACCAAACGTTTCCCAGCATAGTTGTTTTAAACATTTTACGTTTTTTCCAAACTGTCATTCCCTACAAATCTCATGATCGATGTTGAGTATCGCTAAACTTAATCCAGACTGATTAGCACATTGCTGCTAACAAGAATTGTGTTGTACTCACAGGACAATATGCTTAGAATTCATTTTATATTATTTTTTAAAATACGAACGAACTGGTGAATAATTTGAAAAACATTATCGTCTAAGGGGGTTTGAGATTTTCAAAAGAATGACAGCCTTACGTAAACTTCCCCCAAGACAGAGTTTAGCATTGTCGGGATTTGGTAAAACGTGGTGAAAATTACAACAGCACATTTTCTGGCAACTATTGCACACTCAGTCACACTAATAATAAATAAACTAAACAGTTAGTTATAAATTTTTCTGGCTTTAGCTGCGTCTCCTGTTTTACTAGTCAACCTTTGCGAAGAGTATGTTTGTGCGCACTTCAGCAATCCAGCATTGGGGCAATCTTTGATTTTGTTGACTTGTCTCTCTATACTATTCATACAATAAAGTAACGTTTTCATGCAACTACCGTAATTATGTATATTGCACAACAATAACACATATGTGTGTAACGGTTTTGTCATTGAATATTATATTATACCATTTTAGAATACAATGCTGTTTTGTTCATTGATCTCCAACGCGTGACAAACGTAATTAATAAAGGGGTCATTTAATGTACTCGTCTATCTATCAGATTCGTTTATCTTTCTTTCTTTACGTACTCCGCAATTTCCTTAAGGATCCTATATGATGCTTCATGTCAAACGTATATTGTATTTGTCAGTAAACATGGTTACTTCATATTTTTCATCGAAATGTTGTTATGAACTTTAGGAAATCATTATTAAGCTACCAAGAGTAAACTACTCTGTTAGACTCTTTCAAATAGAACGTTCCGTGATGTTCTCAAACCAACGATTAGATACATATCACTGAGTAAACAAACAAGATCTACTGACGAACCTCATTTTCTTCGGCTACTTATCAATCGGTTCGCATAGGTTCTTTGCGATCACTTTGGGTCTACGCTGTTTAGAATAAATGCCATGAAATAGATGATCCTGTGGGCATCGTGAATGCGTTCAATCGATGAACAATAATCTGTCTTAGATGTTTGACAACAGCATTCGGAATCGGTCTGCGTTTGTATACTTTCTATTGTAATTCTTTGTAGATGCGGAACATAGCTTTACGAATATCCAACTTATCCCTGCAAGGCACTTATTTTCTCTAGTAAATAACAATGTCTAACAGTTTAGATTGCGTGGTCCCTTCACATTTTTTATCTGTGACTTCTAGAGTATATAGTGAAATCTGTTCTTGTTTTACGGTTTTGTGTACACCGGCTTACAATTTGCGGTACTCGTAGAAATAGGAAACATATGTTGACGAAGTAACATGGCAGACGATCTCCTCTAACACACGTTGCCGTTTATAAAGCAGATATGTTATGCTGAAAATAGAATTGACATGTTGCCTGCAAACACGGTTCATCTAGACTTGATAAATCTCCGTTATCACATGGAATAGTTTGTTTCAGACAAACGCATCTCACTTACTTCATAACGTTTTTATTCATAAACGTATGTGTAAACCTAGTAAAAATCCGAAAGATTTGTTTACTACCGATTCTATTGATATTGCACCGTTTTATCCTGTTGTAAAAAAACTACACAACAAATGCGTCTACGCGAACAGTGGAACTCTACTGGGTAGCTCTGTTGAAAACAGCAAGCTAATAATCTGAAACAAAAATTCTTCAACTAGAAAGTGCAAGTGTACTATTTGTAAATCACTGAATGAGTTGAAGGGCAATTTATTTCATTGTTTGTATTTGTTTATCAGCCGTTATGTTGGGTAGATTTCCGCAGCAATAGAAGTAATCATCTTCAAGCAGTTTATGTAATCTTGTGGCTGCCACTTACACATCTAGCTCAGGTTTCGCAGCGGGTCACAAGCCCTCACGATGGAATGTTTACACTAACTGACCTGATAAGTAACATTGACCAGCTATGGTCAAAACTGTCTAAACATGTTTGTTGTAGTCACTTTACGGAAGAAGTTGAGGTGACTTATTGCAAAGAACATCTTGTATGCAGGTCAAGTTGTGGTCTGAACAACCTACTATATTTCAAAGCTAAGTAATTCCAGTTTTAGGCTCATCATATTTAATGAAACCGTGACATTTAAGTAAAGACAATCTGAGCTACAAATAAATCAGCAAGTTTGTAAACGTTATTAGTTTTACATGGCTATTACCATATGACTTCATTTATTTTATGCAATAATTTAAACACATTTATGAATCGGCTGGTTATAGATAAACTGAAAGATATGTAAATGGCAACCTGTCATCGGGAAGTCCTTATGGACAGCCAAAAATCGTTTTTATTGGCAGTCTTTGCTTTTTTTAACATAATAGTTGTTACTTTTCGTCTACCCAGAGCATTGGTGTAAAACTAACACCAAGTTATTCCACTGCAAACCATCGTTTACGTTTGTAAAACAATATATATTTATATATACAACAATATATTCTCCGAATTTTGCCAGTTACCATCAGATGACGAACAAAATAATATAAAGTTATTTGTAAAGATAAATAGAGCTGCATCATATAAACTTGATTGTTCCGTGAAATCATTTTCGATAAAAACAATCGTTAAAGTTAATCGATGTCTAACGGAGCTAAAATCTTTCATCTCGTTGTTCTTTACTTAAGCCCGTGAGAAAATAATTGAACGTGGACAACTGTTAACTGTAATTTTCTACAGATGCACACCTCGCTTGCATATCACTGGTTTGGAGAGATACATAACCTTGTGTAGTTGGCGCCCGGATTATATAATTACGCGATCTACACAAGCATACAGTTTGCTGGAAACTTTTCCGCAGTTTGCAGTTGCGCAATTTTGGGTTGCATTCGTCAGTATGACTTTGATCGCGTTAACATGGATAAACGAAACACTACCATCAGTAAAACCGTCGAATACTGTTGCTGGTTAAAATGACATCTCCGTTAACATTGATTTGAAAAAAAATTAAATATACAGATATATGTGTGGAGGTAATCGTTGTAAACCCTCCTAAACGATACGCTGGTTCGATCTCGGTATAGTGGTGCACTCGATAAAATCCGGATTCTCGTCCCGGTAATAATTCACACGAAAATCTCGGTCCCGATTAGTAACGCGACTGTCCCGTATTTGCTCTCAAGGCAAGCCAAAAGACGAGTTCAATATGAGAAGCTTTGTTCCACTCCAAAACGGGGTGCCGCTAGGGCAACAAGTACAGTGTATTGATAGGGCACGTCATGACCACACATTCCTACCACATTATGAGAAAGAGTTAGGATCGCACATGTGCATAGCGGTATAAAAAGTCTCAACCGATTTGAACAGTTCCGCCAGTTAGGACTGAGTCCAGTGGTTTTTTCTTCTTTCTCACGACGGAGGCGCCCTGGGACGGCCACAGGGTGGGCACCCTAACAGTAATAATTCATCATTAACGCCAAAATCGCTTTCTTACACTATGTTATATATGTATAGTTAACAAGGTTATTGGGACGTTGTTTAGAAACTTTATTCTTTTCGTCAACTGACACAGAAAGAAACGGCTTTTACAAACAAAAACTGGAGTGAATCAATAGCCCATCGTGATAATAAACACATTAACAGAGAAGTGTATCAACCAAGCCACCGGTGCCCTTAACAATAACTTTGAAACAAAAGCGATCGGAAAACCTGATGATCAAATGTAAATCCGGTCATGCGCATAAACCATGCTATTAACCGTTCCATTCGGTGAGACCGACCATTCTTCGCTCAGTCCAGACAAAAACAAAATAGGACAGATAAGATATAGTAATTAAAAGCGAGATCGTTAAGTAACATTAGAGATAGTATGTAATCGGAACGGTTCAATATTTCAAAAGCATCAATATACATGTTCGTATCTGTTGCCTTGCACGGCCTGCTAATAACCACCGCATTTTAAATACCTTACTCTGCTCTCAAAAAATCAGGTGATCTAATTTTGCTTTTTTTGTAGAACGTAGTACATAAATCTCCGTTGCCCTTGAATAAATGTTATTCTTTGATATAACTCGCTGAACGTTGATTGTGCAATTGATCCCATTATTGTGTTGTAGTCACTGAGTTACTTTTATTTATTCCAATGGGCCACAAAAGAACATGTTGTATGAGGTTTACACTTTGGTTATACCTTGTCAATTTTCAGCTAATTGAGACAATCTGAACACATACATCGTTACGCAAATGAAAATAACCAGCATAGTTGTGTGACTGGTTATCGTTCAGCCTGGTTGAGAGTGTGCATGCACATCTGTTCCAAACATGACAGTAGCAGTCGCTAAGCCAATCGTATCAGAAGTACTCAGCTTGTCTTCTTCATTGTTAAGCAAATAAACGACTCTTTTGATAAAAAACCTTAGTTGCTTTGGACCTTCATCGAACAAACTGTCATTTTTCTGTTCGGTTTGCTCGGTCTCCATAATGCTGCTTCAACTAGTAGAGCCTGTAAACTGTTCTTTGTGAAGGATATTCGTTCGTTTAAAATCGTAGAGCGTGAAGTTGTGCAAAATGTGTCAACGCTAGGAACACTTTCTTACACAGGAGTACATAAACCAGCTGAAATCCCACCACACCACCGATGTGATACAGACGAACTTATTTCGAAGTATAGTGTTGCATCACCATTCAAAACGCTGTGTACACCATCTTATGGTTAGCCCGAAACCACGTATTTCACACCACACACTGAAGATGCAACTACGGGTAAGCCGACTGAATCGAAAGAAACACCTTTTCGAGGTTATTGTGTTTCCACAATGGAACACACCGTTTGGATCTGCAGGGACTGTCTGATCTAAAAGTGATTTCAACTGATTACCTAAGATATATATTTGCGACGCCTGTCTATGATTTTTTGATAAATGTGGAATGCTACGTGACCCAAACTACTGGTGTCAATATCTCGATAGCAGTTGGACAGTGATGCATCCCTGTTCGACAGCCCTGTGTCAATTGCACACCTCTTCTTTATGCATCACACGATCCCTTAGTAAGATTTGCACCCGAATAGATCCCATCACTTCTGAAACAGACAGGTTGGATTTTTATTATTGATTGTATACGTTTATATAACCCTCAAACATACAATCCGGTAAACATCGTGATATTCTGTGAACCTGTGAAGTTAAGATGGTTGAATTGATTTTTTCTCATGTATCCAACATTCTAGACATGATACGCTTGCAGTTGTGTCAACAAAGACTGTACACATGGCAATTTGTAGAAAAATACTAAAGTTATATATCTAACTTGACGTTATGTAACATCCTATTAAAAGGTAGACAACGTGGAGACCATGACAAGCTATCCATATGTATACTGCAATCTTAAATACCCCGGTTGTTCAGTCACTTGTCGTATGGCTTGCTTACACAAGCTATGAATTGAACCGGATATTTGAATTGTTCAACCATGTGCCGAAGTCATCATCTAATCGTTCGCCGAATTATTATAAAGTTTGTGAATCTATTTCCTGTCATCTAGTGAATGATATTCAGTGCATTTCACAAAAACTGTACTTAAAACATCAGTGAGCAGTGCACGTTTGTGTAACAAGACACATCATTTTTTCTGAGTGGGTAAAACCAATCTTCAAAGTTTATCGGTTGGATTGGCTGCGACATGTTCATGTTCGCATTTTTGGCATGTCTATTCGTACGATTTTTGACAGATTGTGACCGATATACTACTCAATTATTAATAGTTCTTGATCAGGGACTGCTTCTGTATTAAAGGTAGAGAATATTTACAATTTGACTTTCCCTTAGGCTACAGAAAACTACCTGTTTCCGTAGCTTTTGTAACTAATTCGAGATCTGGAGATATACCTCAGTTTACTTGATGCACTGTATACAGTGTTAACCGTTTGATAACAAAGCTAACTAAGACAAGATAAACGTATATGAAGCTATTTAGAAAAAAATCACATAACGCCAATCAATGAGACAGTTTGACCTGTTGCAAATATATCTATATACATCTTCGTTCATCTATCAACATCTATCAAAATCTCTGTTGAATTCAGGATAATCTTTTGAATATATCGTTACAAGAAATCGGAAGCTTCCTCTGATTGCGAAGACTACTTTTATTGTTAGATTAACGAAATGTTAATCATTGGTTCATTTTTCGCGGAAATTATACTTCTTTTAAAAGTCAACTCCTGGCAGCTGCGATGCATCCGATCGTTTCACTGCTTCTGGTGTCCAACAATCAAGGAGATTCTTTTAGACTTGTTTTACTGCAGATGTATAATTATCTGTGTACCGCAGTCAACTGGTAACAGGTTACTCGTTAGCATATACAGCTATGAGATAATTTTGTAAAACCGTCAATAGGTATTGAATGTCACTGGACGGCTTGTCACACCGTTCTGTTTCTTTCACGTTTCATGTTTCGCATTCAGTTTTGTGGAAAATCAGCCGTATTCCAAATCTTTCCTGGGAAAAGGCAAGAGACATGCAACTATGTTGAAAACGTTTATATATAGATTGAACATCACTCACGAATGATTGCAACTGTCGTATTCCTATAAACTTTCCAGTCAGCCCCTTTCGAAAGAAAGCACTAGACTCGAGTTTCGCTCTCACTAGAGCCCGTCAGTAGTGCATACCCTCGCCACTGCCGGGACCAGAACCACGGCCATGCTGTTCTTGAGGTAACCGTGTTTACCACTGCTTCAATGACATCAAATTAGGCATGACAGAATTATCATATGTGAACACTCAACCACTTTCACCTCGAGAGGAAACACACTGTCTGTTAACTCCAGTCAATGACCCCTCGACTAGGACTTCTCTCCAAGTTGAAATCACAGAAATCATTGACTTGTTGAGCGGTATTTGATTACTGACGAGTAGTAGAGGGACCCTAAGCTTATATACATGACCATTTTTAGAAATTTACCAAAGTAACATGGCTGACTTTCTGAATGCTAATGTCAGGCTTTTGGAGGGATATTCTTAATCAAACGGTTGAAACCAAACAAAAATTATCAATGTATTAACCGCAATGAAGATTAACACTTTCAGAAAATCAAGTGGATCAGACACCTAGATAATAAACAGTTCATTCATACATTCAACATCAAAATCGTGATCCTCAGTTAAGCTTTGCTGATCACACAAAAATGCATTGTATTTTGTTTTCAACTAGCTACTAAGTTACCAAGCCAGAATACAGTATAGGCGGTCTGCTTCACAGACAAATTGCCACTGTTAACAGCTGCTTATGTACCGATGTACTATACGGCTCTATTGTAGTGACTGAACTTCTTGATGGTTTCACACTCCTTGATGATAAGCATATGTATGAACAATAGTACGCCACACAGATCACTTTGTTAAACGACTGTTGCGAAGCTTCTATCTGTTTCAAGTTGTATCGATGACAAATATGAACAACAACTATTGGAGTATAATTTAGCCCACATTACAAACGAGGTTCCGACCGTTGCAGCTGATCTCCACCAAACGTCTCAGTTCGAAATACACACTGGAGTCTCTCCCAGACCGCTTTCCCAACATACGATCATTCATGTTGCATACACCGAGTAAAAAATATCACCCGAGGGAATTATTTACACATATATCACATCATTCACACCGTTTCCAAAATAGTATGCTTTAATTACACTCTCGAACACACCATGTCACCATCATCAAATGACTGTCAACATTTGTTCAGAGATCGAAAATATGTGAAAGCTGAAAAACGGATAGCCTTCCGTCGATGTACAAACAGGTTTGATAAATCAAATTGCCGATTTAAATGGCAGATCAGTTAACTGGAACACCGAAACAAAGTTTTCTTTCACTCAAATAGCTGCAGGGATACATTTTTGTCTTCGCTTGATTGACGGTTTCTATAAGTGAGCACTGAGATCCAGGTTTGTCTTCAAAAAACGTTCACGCCGATACAAATGAGAAACTGTAAATGTGGGTAAGGTAATACAGAGTTTTGGTTCCACAACAAAAGCTACCAGAGCATTTGGTTACAAGCATGCATTCTTTTCTAAGCCTTTATAAGTGGTTTTAAAAGAACCTAATATCAGAAACTTCATGCACAATCAACTTGGTTTGCTCTTCTTCACCACCAGACCTTCACTGTGCTTGTTTGAAACGCTAGCATTAATTACAAGACCTGACACTCGCGGTTCTTCAGCTAGGTGTTTGATCATTTTCACCAGAGAAACAGTAATTGACAATCGAGAAAGTTTCGCACTTTGGCTCAGTGAAACGCTCACAGACAGAAAACGTTTTAGTCTTAACACCTGAGCATTTGCCAGCTTTATCGTCCGCTCGACGGTTGTTGACTTTGGAAGCCTCAATTAGACGCTGAGTAAACTATATCGTGTAACCAAAAACGGCATTTCCTGGTTTTCAAGTCTGTTCGAATTAGCAACAGGAAACTCATCCAAATGCGTAGGTAATTGCGTGCTCAACAGAAATATGTTATGGTGATAAACAACGTCAGTTGGCTTATTTGTATGGTGAGAGGTTTTACATTTTGTTTCGGAAAGCCAACTTCAACTTATTGCTAATGTGTAAACTTGCACGTATTTCTTGTTAACGAGATGCAAGCATATACACCAGCCACAAATCTGTTAACCCAGGGTTACGTATTTAACCGACACCATTCATTCCGGTCACCTAAGATGGCCTCATTAATTAATTAATTTTTCAAGTACGGTGCAATAGTAACCAAGTCACGGATTGAGTCCGACGCTTAAACTTAGAGTTGACCTCACGCTACTGACTCAGACGGAATTCGTGTAGCTTACTGTCAGACTGTCTCCAGGTTCATCGATTAACGGGGCACATCTCCAAAGTTATGCTCAGCAGTAAGATCCATCAGTAACTAGAACGATTCTAACTGGATAGAATAATAACTATCATACATGAATAATCAACTAACCAAATACTGGAACCTAAGGTTTAGTTTATAAAAGTTCGGATTGAGAAATATGAACTCTTTTAATTCTCATTTCTAAACACTTTTCACCAGCTACTCCAAAATTTAATTGTAATTTCTTGTCAAGCTGTTTTACGGTATCTTATTCTGAGTATATCTTGTCACTCGTGATTAGTTTCCAGTGCATCAGTCTTTTCAAAGTAAGCTTCTTTTGACGAGACCCTAACAGAATGTCAAGTGTAAGTACTGCCTAATAGGTATACTAAATGCATACAGTCCGTGTGACAACATCACAGAAATGAATTACCAAGAATAGGCAGGAAACATCCAAATATATAGAAATGCATCCATGGTTAGCATTTAAAAAAGTACAGTTGAAATTAACAGACGAATGGGATTTTGATCAATATTACGGACACTATCGCTCATAGAATAATCGTCACCGTTATATTCCTGTTTACGGAATCATGATGATTGAAAACTTTGCTATATAAATCACAAATTTATACCTGTGAGTACACAAATGTGTACCGACATTAGAACAACTGGATGCATCAAGCACACCCCTCGTTAGGTTTGTGTTTCTCTCATCGTTGATCAGAGGTAAAGCGTTTGAACAGCTATTAATCAGTTTGTAAACAATGTGTGCCCGTATAAAATCCTCTGTAATCTTATATGCGGAGTTTGTAGACGTGTGATCGTTTCTCGGTAATGATTTACACTTCACGGTCTTGCGCACCCTAATGAGGTTAATTTTAGTACGCAGACCTCGTTTAATAATCCAACTTCCAGAAAGGTTAGTTTTGCTCGACTGACTTATTTGACATATACGTATTTTGCTGTATCCTGTTTCTAATAACACTGTCTGTTCGTCGACGGTGACTGAAGCGTGCAGTTGGTAAGAGGCTTTACAATTTGAAATGAAACTTTCTATAACACTTTCCACCTCAGTGAACCGCTCACCTTTTCGTTTCCTGTTGTAACTGGCATTATGTTCAATATGTTACGGTTTTCCTTACACAAAACTGGTTTCGAGGCCTAGTTGGTCAGATTTTCTGGGTTCCGAAGTTATCACTCCAAACAATCTCAATTAAGGTGCCTGTTTTGAATGGTTTCCTTATAAATCTGTAAACCAACCAACATCTCCATCTTTTGTGAACAGACCTTGAATTCAGATTATTCAGTATGACATCCTATAGCTCAGGGCTGTGGTATACTAATAAAAAACAAGAGTGAAAAATGTACATTATTGACCGTGTGACATTGAATATTTGAATTTTGGGTGTTAGGTTACTGCGCAAATTGATTGTCACCATTTTCAACAGTTGTCGTACCTCGTTTGCGACGATAAAACAAGATAATAATGCTTGTTTTGTCTATTCGTCCCATCTAACACCCGGTTTCTGGAACAGAGACCACGTTGGTGCTAATCCCCCAACCGTTCCTATTGATAGTTCAGTGTGTATTGACTGGACCAAAGAACCCGTTGGTATCCGTGGCATGATTGTAAGCAAGTAACCAAAAGAACACTACTTGACCGTCCACATGAGATTTCTTCCCCTTTGGCATGTGTCAACTTACCTACGCAAAGTTTCGTCATGCTGTTGTTGCGCTATAAATGCGCTTTTAATCAATATAACGGTGTTTATTCCTTTCAGCTACAATCTGGATAGTGTTTGGCTCTTTGGCTGTTCCGGATTATAAACACACTCAGTCATCTCCAGCATCGGATCAATTTGCACAATCCTACCCACGGTCGAAGTAGCTGGGTTGTTTCTATGAACCGGAAAAGCCAAAATGTTATTTGATTTAGAAGTTCCGTAGTGACTCAAAATAACCAGTAGATGTTATTGATTGGGAGGATCTTGCAAATGGCTGTCAATCCTTGTGCAGATGCAAATTTGGACCCGTTTGCCTGACGCTCGCACGAGATTCTGCACGTGAAACTTTGACTGAATAAAATTGTGAAGGGATTTGCAGTTGATCCCCGGATAGCTAACCGACTTTAGCTGACGTCAATTGGGAGTCTCAGATTCCTGTCAGTAGATCTCATGTGCAGTTCAACTGAATCAGTTCTTTCAGTTCATTTTCGTTTACGGTATGTTGAAGAGTCCGCGCGCCATGATAGCCTGCAGTGGGGCAGAAATATCCCGTTAATGCCACAACACATACAGTCCACAAAAGTTGCGAACCGATTTTAGTCGCACAGCTATGATCTGCCTGAAGACTGTTTTGTGTAAAAGCTATGTGAAAATTGTTTTGATAGATGTTTGCAACAAGAGGACGGTGGTTTTTTGAAGCTGCCTCTTGATATACTTGGACGAATTCCTAAAGTAAAACGCCGGCAAATGTTGCCTTCTGATGTCAAGTTGTTTGCCACTGTAGACCAGTTTATTCTGCCAGAAAGGTATCTGCCTGAAAAACTGTACGTTCTACCGTTAAGGAAAACGTCAGAGAGCATATTCAGTAATCAGTAGGCGTTCAGCCAGTCATAGCAATGTTGAGGATGTGTTTGGAGGAATACGTGTTCAGCTGTATCCAAATGCAATAGAGACGAACTGTTGTTAAAAAGTCTTCACTCTAAACAGATGAAGAGCTAAATAACATGCTGTTTAGTTCTGAGATACCTCCAAGTGCCTAGGGTGCATACGTTTTTATAGATTTCACAAGTGACTTCACTCAACCAATCATTTTTCAGTGCGGGATAGATTACGTAAATATTGAGGTTTCCCCCAACCCTAAGTAATCTTTTCATTGGGCTGCCACAAATGCTTCACGCCGTGTTGAATCTCTGCCTAGCTTCCCTACACTCACGGGTTGCGGCTGTTAACCTTGCGTCTTCAGAGAACAACACAGCGTAGATACACCGTGTTGTTAGTCAGTGAATCATAGGCAGCAAATTTGTAGTGCTAGTTAATCATAATTTCTGCATCGGTTCACATCTTTTGTTGGTGTTCCTGACATAACGGGACACACTAGATCTACCACGGAAACGCCACGGAACGTAACAAAGGATGATGGTTGAAACTTTGTTAGACTGTGTCCACACTGAATCTACAAGTTATACGTTTTGCTCCTCCATCCAGGTCATTGAAAAAACCCTGCATGAGAGAGCTAGTGCATTACTCAGACTTTTGCAAAGGAAATTGTGGTGGCTCCTTCTGCACTATGGTTCTTTGATGTCAGTTGCCAAACATACACCACAACAGACTATTTTTGTTGGTGTTTCACAACAGGTCAAAAACGATTCCGGTGCGTACATTAGGTATTCATCTTTATATGCAAGCAAATGCTGAAACAGAAAATAATGCATTCGCTTTTGGGCGTACGATGAAAATTTTGGAATGTGTATCCAATAGGATGTTAATCTGTCTTGTTAGGCGATCATCAGACGCTTACGATAGTTCTAAACCAAGATACATAAATCATTAATCGTTGGAATGCTGCAAACTGTTTTCTAAAATTACCAATTACACTTCAGTGACATGTTTGCCACTGCAACAATAGATTAGTAGGTCAACGTCTGTCACGTTCGCCATCACCGAAACCAGAAAGATACTCTCCCGATTCAGAATCGCTACGATGCGACAGCTTGACGCAGGTTTCAGAGGTAAACATAGGGTGATCATAGTCGTGATTTAACCGATGATTACCCTTGTTCGAAATGACTACGATTGTTGTTTCCTGTATCGAACCTTCAGTATTAGATTAATTTGTGACAGATAGGCCGTGGAGCGGAATCTAATTTTTTGTTTCTATTTCACGCAAGTGAGTAGTATCCATAGCTTAGCAGATCAGAGCGATGCGTTCAAAAATATTGCTGGCGATAGGCTCATATTAGCACAGTCAATGGGACATCTCGTGTTGATGTACGGTATATCTGGAAAAGAAATCAGGGGACCCTCTGACAAGCGCCGCTAGTGCACAGGCAAGCCATCACTGTCTATCCACTTTTCTAAAGTGAATGGTCTGAAGTTTAACTATAATCGCCATTAGTTCAGCATTTAGACATACATGTGAAAAATATGGTCCTGGCAAAGATGCATTTAGTTGCAGAGTACACAGATATTTTAGTGCACAAGGGCCATACAGAGACAGTGGCACAAATTTCAGAGGATCAGCAAAGGACTTGAAAGTGTTATTCTGAGCCTAGACAGAGGACACCATAACTAGAGTTGTTCTCACTCGTGGTTGTGAATAGATCTTCAATCTACTGAATGCAAATCATCGCGGGGATTCATGAGAAAGAACTATTTGACAAATGACCTTCAGGATCAGTATGTTCACACGCTGAGAAAATTACTCTCGGTTAAAAACAGTTCATCTATTCTTTCGCCTCCAGACGCCGTAAGCAAGAATGATTTCAACCGAAGATGGCGATAAGCCACTTATCTAATAGATGCGTTCTGGCGAAAGTGTATACGGCCCTATCATCTCACACTACAGACGACCCAGCGATGACCAGCTCTGATATATAACCTGTTAAAGGCGACCCGGTACTAGTGGTTGATGTGAGTGGGCCCAGAAACCATTGACCGAAAACAGTTATCGTACAAATCCACAATGGCAAAGACGGTCTGGTGAGGGATGCTGTCTCAAGATGAAGAGGGGGAACCGAGGTTGATGAAGCTTTGTATCCAGTAGCTGAAGAAACGTATCAGGCAAGAGGGAATCAAGCTTACCAGATCTCATTGTGTGCAAATCCAGAATGATGTCACGACAGAATTGATTTCTGACGACGTCCAACAAGTTAAACGGACACAACTTACATGTTTTGCTGAAGAGGAAGTACTGACCCGCGCTGTCAAGGAGCATTTTCATTTAATTGGGCGTGATGTTCAACAATTTGATGACAACCCCAAATCATACTGGTCACTCACAACAGAATTTCAGATCGCGATCAAAGAAAAGACAACTGACAACCCAGCACGACTAACTCACTTGATTCACTAATAAGTAGTGTGGCAGATTTATGAATTTAGATGAGACCCAACTGTGAAAAGTCAGGGCTTCGGCTGGATTCGAACCAGCGACAGACACACCATGCCTCAACGCGGCAAGGGCTCTACCAGCTGAGCTACGAAGCCACGCCAGGAGCTCGGAAATTTCACTTATGTGACAGTCTTGCCAAAGCCAATCTTCAACATAGCACAATTTTAAATGCAAAGGTAGGTAGTGCGGTGGCCCGCAATATTCATCATGAAGGTTTTGGCCAAAACGAAATGGTTTCCAAATCTTGCATAGATGAGCTTTTGAAATGATCACATCTGTTTTCTGGGGATTTGACAGTCTTAAGTCATTGGACTCAGCAAATGCATATTTGAAAAGCTACGCTCATGCAGCTAAAGTATAACTCTGATCTGAATGCTAGTAGGATCATTCAGACAATTGAAAAAATGGTTACCGTCTCATTGTCATTTTAAATGAACCGAGGTAGCCGGAACGAATGGTCCCCATAACCACGTAGCAAGTACGAGGTACGGTGAAATGGAGTCAGATAGGAATTCTGAAACTTATAGGAAAAGGTGACCAGAAAAATAATACAAACACTTGACGCAAGGTGGACATCGATTTGTCATTAACCAACCGACGATTCTTATTGGTTGTTCTATTTACGGTAGTTCGTATTATCAAAACAATTTCTTGAGCTTGGAGGAGGTTTATTCGTAATAAATTAAGTATAATATTGCGTGGAATGTAACTGAAAACCAACTATGTGGCGGTCAGGGGCAGATAGGTAATAGATTGCACATTTGAAGGATGTGATGGACTTTACCATCCCCTGCCTCGTCCCGGCTCATCTGTTTCCCATTAGCATGCCTCTACTAACCATCAATCAACAATTGTGCTTCTGATCGCCTTAGTCGAAACGCCTGTCAGCCATCTCCAAGTAGACTCGGTAATCTTATCAACCTTGACAAGCAGGATGTATCATACATACCAACGCACTTTTGGATGGTGGATACGATGCGACTTTCGATCAGGAGTCACTGGTGAATAGGTTGGGTTTAATTGGGCAGGCGAAATGACTCACACTGAGCACTCTTACTCAGTGCAGCAAGTTTACTTCAGCCGTAGTGGAGTTCGATGTGGAATCAGTCGATTTAAAATCTGTCGTGCTTTTAACACGGGTGTGGTCAGTAAATAGACTGCTGGAAGTAAATCGAGTCGTTCTTACGAAGAACTAACTGCAGCCCCGAAGCCACCATTAGAGACGCTCAGGTTCCGAATTGTTCAACCTTTGAACTAGGTATCTTTGTCAAGTTAGATGTGCCTGAAGCTCATTCGGTTATAGAACAGAGGGATTTTGCAACATAATATTCTCATGTTCAACCTCGAGTAAAGAACGGCATCGATGACCGTAAGACATTGGCAAACAGAGAATTCCATACTAGTGAAAGATAGCCGTTATTAAATCGGCTTTTCTTGGCCCAGAGACCCACTACTTTTGTCTACTGTGCTTCGGCGTCTTGGAACACTCCGCGATCCACCTCAAAGAAGTCAGGAAATGTTGGCGAAATAATCTACAGCCGTTTTTGAGTATTTTAAAAAAGGGTTATGCTGAACTTGTTGCTGCTGCCGAGATTGCTTTACACGGAAAATATCCTCCGTATCATTCAGCTTTTTACTCGGGCAAACCTAATAAACTATTAACCACGTTCTCTAGACGATAAATTGCTCCTTGAAGTTAACCTGACAAATTCCTTGATGGGGTCCTACTCAGATTCAAGTTAGAAAAGCAACGGTCATATCCGAGAATAACATCAAAACAGTCTGTCGACTTCAATAGACCTTGAATGCCTAAATTTTCGTAAAACGTTTGTCACATCCTTTTTTAAGCCTAGCAGTTGCGAAAATATACTGTGTGCCTGCAGAATCCTACCCCACTACCTGAGCACTCGTGCTCGGACAGCGACATACAACTTCATGAGCGTCAATGATATTCGTATGACTTCTACCCCTTTGTTCATCTGATATGATTGTACCATAAAGGATCGTAATCCAAATCACCGTAGCTTCACAGACCGCTGCAACGCAAGAGACTGACCACCACACTTGAGGAAGCAAAACGGATTAATGGTAACAAAATAGATCCAAACGTGTAAAACGTTAACTCCAATTGTGATCGATTGGATAAAGCATCTTCTTACAAAAATCGGTTCGTCTGATGAAAGCGTAACTGATGAGTAGTCGGACATTTGGTTTATTTCAAATTGTACATCACCTACAGTTGATCGCAGCTGTCGCATTCCCATAGATATTCCAGTCGACTCCTTTCGAAAAGAACCACTGGACTCGAGTTTCGCTCTCATTAAAGCTCGTCAGTAGTGCATATCATCCCCACTGCCGGGACTTGAACCACGCACACCCTGTTCATGAGACAACCGTGTTTACCACTGCGCCATTCACTTCACATTAGGCACGACCGAATTATCATATGTAAACACTCAATCACTTTCACATTGTGAGTAATGCTCAGGTTGTCCGATCGCCTCGAGAGGAGACAGAGTTACTGTCTATTAACTCCAATCGAAGACCCCTCGACTAGGACTTCTCTCCAAGTTGATATCACAGAAAACTATGGGAATGCGAAAGCTGCGATCAATAGTGGATTATGTTGAATTTGAAAGCTTTATTCATCGTGTATCAAATGTTTGCATTCGGGTGTTTGTAGTATGTCTCGGATGGAAAGACAGTCTGTTTGCATTCTTCATGATTCTCACCGATCATTCGAAAAGAAGTTATTTTAAATACTAATCGAATCATTCCACTTTCGGCGATTTCGAAAAACTCTTTTGACTTAATGCCTTGAAAGGCAAGTTTTCCGATTTTCAGCCACCGCAATCCCACGGAAACAGCTGTATAGTTTACGCCTTTAACATGGGTGGAATGGAACACAAATCTAGAACAAAGAAGGTATACACTGCATATAGTTCCTGCTGTTAATATCATTTTCTTCAAACTGTGTAATACATTACTGAATGCCTTTATTTGTTATATCTTATTACTAGTGAAAATGCGCGTGAAATATTTCTCACTATAGTCTTCCAGTGGAAATCATTGGAAAGCGAGTGCCATACGAAAAATAAACCCGTATATTGAGCATAATAAATAACTATTAGATAGGTCATTGTACGTTTAGTTTTTATATTTACTTCCTAAGCGGGTAGTTTAGACTAGTCCTATTGATTTCTAAATTGTTGGTCGTGATAAAACAACTCCACAGATTCTTATATGACTTACGCCGATAAACAACTGCTTTTTTGTGGTAGTTGTAGCTAACTTCAATTCAGAACATAAGTGGAGCCCAAATTATACTATTCGACCTACTCAGAACTGGATTTTATAATTCATGTTTTGGAAAAGTATGGTTTAAAAAACCATGTTATATTTATGGATCGAAATTCATCTTCTTTATCGAGACACCTGACGTAAAAGTTGAACGCAGTAAACCTCTGGATATAAAACTTTCGAAGACAAGAATTAATTATGACGTCATGTATTAATGTTATGACAAGATTTGATTGATTCGTAGTTACTGCTAAAATCAAATACAGTAGCCTACAACAGAATTATTGTAATGAAAAAGTTGAACAAATTCGTTGGTGTGACTGTTTTGATTTTACCTGCTTTTAAGCGGAATGTGTTGATCATCAAAAAGAGACAATATTGAGCAAAATCTAATCCACTAGCAAACAGGGGGTTGTGGAAAAAATAAAATGTAAAACAAACGTATCCTTCAAAGGATTCATATTAGCAGCCCGACTAATAGATTCCCCTCGGATAAAGTGACTTTCTGATAATAAGTCCCAGGGAATTCTGCACTGGTTCAAATACAGGATGTTATGGTATCATTTCCCACTATTCGGATATCAGTTTAGAACTATCTAACAGGTTTAATCAATATTACTTTGCCAGGTTCTCCAGAGTCGTCTGTAATCATTGGTTCACAGTAGCGTATCAGAACCAAGCGTGTAAGTCGATGCTCTCCATGGGAACTTCAAAATTGAGTAAGCTCATCAATTTAGGTCAGGTTACATCCACTGTACGCATAAGAAGTATGGATATGCTATAGTCAAAGGCAGTCTTGGTGTTGGATGGGTAATATATCTGCTCTCTTTTGTCCCAGTACGCAATTTTACTATCGTGGCTAGCGGTTGATTGCCGACCGAACTCAGAGTAAAAGTTTACTAGTACGAAACCTCATACAGTGTTGAAACTATAATGTCAAATAATTCCACACCATGTTTCAGTGTACTGCAAATTAAGGCATGTCAGTTGGATCAACCTTGACAACAGGATAGATAACTTTTGTTACAACAGTGCCAATATCACTTGTCTTGTGATTCAGTACAATAGAAATCTACATCTAGACACATACGTGCAGAAAATGAACTACACACCTGATCATTTATGGACGCGGATCTGTCTTTCCTGAGATGAAACTATCGATTATCAACCAAAATGAAAAGCAACCGTGCATTTCGGACATGTAACGGTCACTTTGTGGGACGTTATATTTCATACAGCGAGTATGCTACACGTTATTAGATGGTGCTAAACAAGGAATGACACGTATAGTGAATGGAGACAAATTAGTGTTTCACCGATCTACTTAAAGGGCAACATTAGGTAAATCGGTTTGCTTGAGTTTGTCAAGCCTTGGTCCATGAGAAAGCCGCATGCGATACATACAGTAACGCTGAGAGAAACAACCCGTTCAGTACGAGCCCAAGATATCGAACAAAACTATGGAAACCACTGTGCCATTTTGACTTGGTGCCATATCAATGAAAAAAATTACGTTGATTTTTCTTACGGTGAAATAAGATGGGAGAACAAGTTAACAAGTGCATATATCATAAAATGCGCATATGTATACCTACTGGTAATGGCATCACCTATAGTTAACAAGTTTCCCAAGTTTTCCAATGTTATCTGGTTGTTGGGATAAACCATCACGTCATTAGTTGAATACAGTTCACAATTCCTTGCTGCTACCCTATTCAAGCAGAACTTCCTACCGGCGGTTTAGAAATGTTTCTATAAATTTGCCTCATCATTGCCGGAAGTCGGCTGTATTTTTGAAGTCGTTCATTTTTGTAACACTTTCGAGGCTCTCCAAATATTCTAAATGGGTGTTGTCACAGACTCTTCATTCTCACTCCTCATTATGACACTAACTATTGTGAAGCACTTACTCGAGTGGCACAAAGATTGCTGGTTTCCCAAATCGTTACCAGTGAAGTATGTTACAACCCTTCTTTGGACATAAACACAGTTTGCAGGATATAAATTTCGGTAAGCGCATACGTGCAAATCAAAACAGCTTATGTGAAACTCAACTCTTCTCGCTTGATTGCTGGTTAAACTTTCGTGTATTTCCCCAGTGGGTATATCTGATTGGTCAAGAGTGGTTTAGTACAATCGCTTGCCTACAACACATTGTCACCTGATCGAGAGATAGTAGTAAGTAAATTACTGAGAGGTTCCAGGCGCTTCCACAGATCCTTCGGGTAAAATTATCGAGGGAGAATGAGTGACTGGTCCTATTGTACTCCAATGATTATCAAAGGGTGAAAAACAACTTAGCGCATAAGAGAAGGAAATAACACTTACCGAATTTGGACAGAAGGTTTAACGTCAGCTTCAATATCACCAGTCATGATAGTTGCCATAATGACAGAGGATTTCCTGCAACTCTGGTTCAAATAAAGGCATAACACTACAGTTGTGTTTCTGGTATAGCTCGTCTGTACTGCTTATCTTTACCGTGGTCGGTATTTAAATTATCTCCAAGTCGATGGGAGAGCTTGATTACCACTCAGAAGATAATGCGGCTGCCCATTTGCATATGATTATCCAGCCGTGTCTAACGTGTGACCAGTGATGTATTGACCATCATGGTTGCTGCATGGCAGCGTGGTCGAAATTTTAATCTCAACCGTGACAAGCAAGTTCACTACTGCTGAGTTCTAACTAGATCTTCCACCGTAACCGAATCCTCGACAGCACTTCAGTAATCCCGTAAACTTTGTCAGTCTTGGTTATTCCGACGGGACTGAGCACTCACGTTGGATTGTATATTTGAGTTGGCACAGCATAAACATTTTACTGGCATAAGTTTTAGCAGCCCAATAGGCTAATGCACTATCAACTCTTCACGTGAGTTGTTTTCATTTGTTTAGTTTGACCGTGACCGATACTCAAGGAAAGTGAACTGAAAGATTACCCAACTGATTCAGAATCATTCTGTCAACTCAGGTCTGGCTTATGGAGCTGAACTGCTCTCAGGGGCATTGTCAGGCAGTAGTATCTGAGCTAAACCATGGAAAGCCATCAAATGTCGCCTGTTTTTCACGACATTTGAGCAGGATTCTACGTGCAGCTTCGTGATACATATTTCGTTCTGCTGGCCGTAGTCTTCATTAAGTTTGCGTGTATAGAAAAGGTTGAGGATGTGTTTGTTTTTCAGAAGAGACTCATGCGTAAAAAGATGGAATTCCGTTGGAATTGAACGGGCAACGGAAACGACATGCTCAAACATGACCAAACCGGGAGCTAAGATATTTCATTTTTGTCATATAAAATCCTTCATGTGATTCAGCGGATTGGCTGTCCTGGTAGACTTTCTCAATCTACCAACGTTACTGTTGAGCACTGCAGTAAGATCTGTGGGCTCTCAGTGATAATTCATGGCATAGCTGCAGAAGCACTTGCCGCGTTTGGACATTCTATCCCGTTCGTGGTTCCGAATCCAGCCGAAGCCTAGATTTTGCAATATCATATATATATATAGATTTTTATTCAGGTAATATGTCATACTTTTCGATTTGTTTTTCTCAGGAAAACCATACCTGTTTTTAATTTCTTAACTAGACAGTGGCTGCTGGCAAAAGCAATTTTGATCCTAGATTGTAATGGAGTTATTGACTTTTGTCCTCCTGTTCGAGTGTTGTCCAGACGCTCCAGTCAAAAAGATTTGTCGGCGCCACATGGAGTTCTCATGGCGTCCCATGGCGTCGTAATGCCCTGTTGACTGGTTAAATCCACAGGATCGCTAATCAAGGTCATTTGTTTCCCCGGGTGCGGCAGGTTGATAATAATCTCTCGGTCGACTTCATTCTGGTACTACCCGACACACGTCTTAAACATGTTCAGATATGCCCCTTATAAGTGCCGTTTATAAGTACACAAACAATTTTCAGGTATGCAAGTAATTACACGTATGTGAATTTTGATATTCAGTCATGTGTGGATCCGGATAAACGAACGTATTACGTTTCATGACCGAGTCCGTTTGCCCTGTTGTCTACATTTTTTGTATTTTGTATTGCTAGGCGTGTAAGGATTTATGCAATTATAAGTATAGTTGGCGTGCCGGTATGATTCCACATCATTTTGGTTTATTTTACACACCACTTCGACGGCCCGGGTTTCGGAATGGGTCAAACTTGAGAATACCGCTTCACAAATGAAACCAAATCGTCATATAACATTGTGCCATTAACCGCATTGTCAACCAAGTACCGGTCTGAGATTAGTAAGTTTGACTTTCTAAGCCGTCCTCGTTGGCCAACAGTCTTAGTTTTTCGGCTTTGTCCTGTTAGCTTAATTTCGGTTCATTGTATATTTGTTCCAGATCTTGGTTCTTTCATCGAGATCCTTTGATTCCAACTATTGAAAGACAGTGTGATCAAAATGGTTTCAGGTGTTACTATTGTCTTGTTGGCCGATTTCAATCACACCACAATTAAGAACTATATTTTACAAGTTGCTTCCTGAGTGCCAGTAAATGGATTTGAAAAGCTAAGATTTGGAACGTTTCTGAGATCATTAATGCCCAATTTTGTGAAACTGTCCTCTGCTTTCATAAGACGTCCGTAATGACACTTGACATCTTCCTGCCTGCAAACAGTCAACCGTAATTTGCAGTAGTGATCACGCAACTGTTGGCAAACACGCGGGTCATAATATCTATCAGCCGATTCCCATACTCATCCTGGTTACAGTTTTCATGTATAATGTATTATAGTCAGCCTGATCGATAAACACATAAGTCAAGTATTGTTTGCCACTTTCGTATCCATTTGATGTGAGATCATACACTCATAACTTCAATGGAGCATGCATTTGTTGGCGTGCATTGGTTAGGCTGCAACGAACAGCTGTGTGTGGCCATTGTTCTCGTTTATGTTCACTGATTAACGATCCATTCGCCCAAAGCAAAGAAGAATATACATTGATGCTATTTGCCATTGTTTGTTTGACCATAGCGATATTTCTCATCAACGGTAGGGGATATTTTTAAAATATATATGTGAACGTGTTCATATATGATCGTGTGGTGGATTGTCATGCCGGAGGGACGAGTATTCAAACACTCGGCAGAATGCCTCGACGCGGGGGGAAGGCACGTCCTGAAACTCTCAACGATCGGATGGCAAACAACGGGGACAATCGGATGAGTCATCGCTCGATCGAATCGGACCAACGGGCGAGACATGGCAGGCAAAATAGGATGGCCGATTAAATCGGAGGCTCGATTATTCCAATACTCCGGGGAATATCTCGACACGGTCGTGGAGGACAGTCAAAGCTCACAGTGGATAGATGGAGGACAACACGAGCGACTGGTCAAGCCATCGTTCAACGGAATTGGACCAACGGACGAAGATTGGCAGGCGGAAAACCCCCGGATAGAAGGCGCCGATCACCCACATAAACCACGCAGAAGTGCACGCGAAGCGTGAGCGGAAACCTCGGGGTGTTGTGGACTAGAATTCTGACTCATAAACGCGAGCGCGCGCGTAGCATGTGGACAATGAAGGATGTGCTTTATTGGACGCCTTTGCGCCACAATCATTTGGTCGTACTTAATGTGAGTTCAATGGTGCAGTGGTAAGCACGGTTGACTCATGAAAAGCGTGGCCGGAGTGCTAGTCCCGGCAGTGGTGAGGAGATGCACTGCTGACGAGCACTAATGAGAGCGAAACGCGAATCTAGTGCTTCTTTTCGAAAGGAGCCGACTGGAAAGTTTATAGGAATGCGACAGTTGTGATCAGTTGTGGGTGACGTTCAATTCACATATCAATATTTGATACGCGTGAGTTTTCAGCCAGTCACATTTACGGTTGAGTGCACCCGGTTCAGAGTATCCTGTCACCGTGACCGAGGTCGAATGACGCCTGTGCGAGACACACCATAATTGGTGTGTGCTTTGTCACTTGTGGTTCCACTTACACATTGCATGTTCAATGTGAACCATAAATAATACGATCAAGAAGAGTCTGACTGTAGACTCTTGTGATCCAGTAGACCAATTTTGGTTCGCCAGGTGGTATATTAATATGAAACTGAAGCCGTTGCCTCTTGGACACAAAAACAAAGACCATAATGATTAGATCTACACTGAGAAGAAAGATAGTGAATATATATGACTAGAACAGGATCAGTATATGAGTCCCTGATATTCACTGAACGTCCCTTGATGTGACCTCCCTATTCACTAATGTGTCATTGTAAGAGACTACCAAACTAGGTGTGTAAAGTATCCCATCCCGGTTAAGTGGAGTGAAAACAAAAAGTTCAAATTTAATCCGACAAACAAATAATACCAATTGTACACATAACATCAGCAAAGCTAAAAAGAAAAATTGGTAGAAGGGCAATACGACTCGAGTTTCTGAAGAAAGAGGATGAATTCAAAAGCGACGTCGATCATTACCTTATATATGAACGCATTGTTTATGCATGTAGCGGACATAACGTACATGTGCCCAATTTGCTAGCTGTCTCTTCGGCGACGGTGCTTTGTGCTTGAACTGATGATAAACTAAACTTGAACTGCCAGTGCATTCGCGACCGGGTTAATCACAGCGACATATAATCACTTCATGGTAACTTTGCAAACCGCGTTTTACTTCGCAGCTCCGGACCTTCTTCTGTTTTCACTGACGCATCACGTGTTTAATGTGGAATCAAACGAATAGTACTCGGGGGCATTTGTAGGTGATCATTTCATGTCCAGACGACCAGCATTTGACAGCCAGATGGTTGGCTAACGCGGAACCGAAACCAGTATAACTCGGGAAAAACTGATTTCATTGGTAACAACGAAACTAAGAAAAAAATTCCGAGACTATAATGCCAGTAGCTCATTAAAAAGAACATACGATATTGCAAATTACATACGAGGAAGAAGCGAAGCACAAATGTGGAGGTTTACCGGAAAAAAATATTCACCATACATTGCATCAACAAAGCTGAAGGAAAAAAACGGTAGAAGGCCATATTGACTCAATTTTCTGATAAGATTTGGTGATTTACTAGGCATCGGTCGTTAGTTGATATGGACGGACGAGTTGGTATCACTCACACATCCTATCGCGCATAATGCACCCGGCATCTCCTCGTCAACGGCACACTATGCGTATGCTAATGACCTACTAATCCGAGACAGCCAGCGCATTCGTGGTCGTATTCACCACAATGCTATATAGTCATGTCCCCCGACAAATGACACCGATGAGTGTCTTGCTTACTGCGCGCTCTAATTCAGGGCTGCGCAACTGTCGCTCATCGAACCTTTCGTCGCCTGTCTGAATTGTATTCTTCCAAACTATACGGTTCAAAGCTATATCATCTCAATATCTAAAGTCGATATCACAACGCAAAATACAATTGAGTGACATCCCGGTATCTTAGTTTTTAGCCTCAGGATTTTCCTCGCCTGATTCCACTTGCCCGTAAAGTAACTGCTTCGGAATACAGTCATCGACGTCCTGCGACCATGACGTAGTCAACGAAGTTGATTAAGCGCCAACATGACTCCCGCCCCACCAGTGTCCACTCGCTGAATCACCACAGTGTTCGAGAGCATGTCTGACTACTGAACACGCGCCGTGGATCTTGGACATTTCACACAGAACTGGCTCAGGAAAGGCATAATCTGTTAAATCCTTGTTCACATTTCACTTTTGTACATCAGCACAAACGTTACCAACGATCGGTAGACAAGCAACTTCGCTTTCATAGCCATGCTTCATTTTTTCTAGGCAAGGCTCTTCATACTTCCGAAAGTAGCATTGTTCTTCGCCAGACGTGGTGACAACTAGCAAGTCACGGGCAGATATGTGGACAGATTGCCATTGGCACGGCGGAAGTCTGTCTGGCGTTGGAGCACACTTTTTATAGCTTTTGCTATTATGTTTTAACTGACATCATTTTGCTTCCCTCTGACCAAAATGGCAAATCTTTCCTGTTTACACCATTAAGGGTTTCAGCAGGAAACGAGTTACTCAGCACCTAATAGTATTCACTAATTTGTTTATCACTATACAGCAACAGAGTTAATTATGAACCCTTCCAGGCAATTCCTTACTGATTATGCTGTTAATTTTTCATCCTCTTATGTTCAGCCGAGCGATGTTTGGGCGGATGAGTGACCTAGATTGGCAGACGAACTAGCAACCGATCGTAGGCAGGAAACCGAGTACATGTCTAATCTGAGTAGGCGGAATGTTTCCAGGTTTATTTGTCCTCGATTGATCTGTCCGATTTTCGTACTGGACCACGATGATCACTTTTTATACAAAGAGGACATCCAAATTATCACCGAGATATACGCCTCTATAGTGTGATTTCAAGTAAACTGTGCCAATACGCAACCTGACAATGTGTGCCCCATGCTGGAAAAATACCTGTTTGTAAAGCTTCATCTGTAATATCGTGTATTAATTGCATCTTACGTTTTATTCGACTATTAGCGGACGTATGCAGTTGGATAGATCGCGCCCTACTTAAGTGACTTAACAGAATCTGTGCAAACAGATTCAACACTATACCCCATTGAAGATTGATACAGTAGAACATTGTCTAACTTAAAATTTACAAATATCCACTTTTTTACTTACTGTTAGCCGATTCAATTTTTTCACTTGATAAATGTTGCGGAATATTTTCTATTTAATGCATTCATGATTATTTTCAATGCTGAGGCGGTTGTTGAGAGTAGGCTATGAACCGTAAACGTGATCATTCGGGGGAAAACAAGAAGTGTGAAATCCTTGTGATGAAAGATAATGGAAGCATCCAAACGAGCCAATTATTTTAGAAGCAAACTCTTGAAAACAAATAACATTCACAGAAAGAACACAATCGTAAACAACATGTACCTTCCTAATATTTCTATACTGATTGCTTAAAGGAGAACTAAAAAGCTGAATTACAGAAACTAGCCGACTCAACATAGCTGTGACAAACAGATGAACGTTTTAGCATTCGGTGTGAGATTAACAATGATTTTACGAATATATAACGATTACAGTATAACACATATAAAAGTGAAAACCAACTATTACTGAGACGTATATTAACAACCCAAAAGCTAATACGCGTTGTTTAGCCCAGGAAAAATATTCACATGATTCAAGCGAATGAACATTTCTTACAACTTATGTATGAACGTCATTGTCTTTGGAACGTTTTTTCATTAGTAAACGTGTAAAAGACGTTCAAAGCAAAGTGATACAACCATACTCAAAAGATATTACGTTGTTTCCGTTCGTATCGCAGCCCCTAGAATGCAGATACTGATTTACGACTGTTCTTGTACACACACCGGATTCCCCGTTGTATGAAACTTCCTCTCTTAATCGTTGTTCAGTCTCTGTTAATGATTGAAGCGGAATAGGACCAACAATTAGATCATTCGTATCTTTTTTTATCCGGAGTTGGATTTCAGACTAAATGCTGTCGGTCGACCGAATGAAGTGCGTGAGCCGATCACTTAATGCCAGTTCTTCCGTGAAATCTGAAATCAAGCACTGATCTCCACTAAAAATTTACATGCTTGCCTTATCCATCACATTAATCGTAACTGGCCGGATGTTGGAGCATTTCAAGCGACTGTGTTTGTATACGACAAACTTAGGTTTATTCACAAGTACGGCACTGAGGTTTTAGTTTTTATGATAACCAGTGATTAACAGTTAGAATGGACAACACACAACAGCAGCATACAACCAACTGGGAAACAGAGGGCCAAAACTTAGTTCTTCTTGGTAAAGTTTTCAAAAACGATAGCTCGAGAAAATGTGCGATCAACGCGTTCCTCAGCATTCTTAGTTATTCGACGCCAAATGTACCCTGGAATTTTCATGTGAGTAGTTGAGTGAGCGCGCCCCCAAGTCAAATGCTGACCTGTCCCGATATCCAACATTACAGTAGTCCTTGTGATTAACCTAACTACAGAAACTAAAACCAGTCAATATAGTGGACGCAATGCATTTTTTGCTTTACCGACGTATTTCAGCATGTCATTCGTCACTTGACCGGTTGCGTTTTGATAAGTAAATATTGCATATAATGCTTGACACACGTTTAATAATTTCCCCTATAATTGATAATTTTAATGCAGTGTCTTTCTTCCAGACGTTGTTGAACTTTTTAAATAAAAATGTGGGAAATACTTGGCCACATTGTCAATATTCGCTTGAAATGGATTTTGGTATGAATGTCATTAATGATTCTGATGAATTCGTAAGTTTTAGGTTTGCTTATTACACCTTATTTTTTCAATTGCTTCGCTGCAATTACAGAGACATAAATCAGATTGCTTAGAAAACAAATCACTGTCATAATGTGTATCTCGTAAAGGCTGATGGATATAATGCACAGCAGGCCACGTGCGGTTTGTGATATGTGTATTCGTGAACAGTGAGTAGAAATTCAATCATACTACAGTGGCTTAGGAAGATGGTTTGAACGCAACATCTGGAAAAGGTCAAGGTTACATGACGGTCCATAATTACATAATAATTTATTGAAGAGTTTGCATCTGTTCGCGACCGTTCACTAATGGATAAAAAGCTTTTCCGGGAATGATGGACAGTTTACAACTTTAAGCCTTCCAAGTATCGTAAAAGACTTCTCAATTCAATAATTCCTGGAGTGTGTCCAAAAAAATAGAGGTCAGGCTTATTTTGATGTTACAAAAGACTAGTAGATAAAACATAAACTGGCACACTGTATTATTTCAATAGATTATTGAACTTAGTGCATATACCGTGCCAGAAATATTAAAGCTCAGGAAGTATGTCTACATTTTAACACTATGAGCAGACTTTAGGTAGAGCGATCAGTCAATTGCAATCTGACTGGCCGTCGTTTTTGTTACCAAGATAATTTAATTCCGTCAGGTCAAATCTTTACAGATGTGTTTCCCGTTTTTTATTGTCTCTACTTTTCTGATATCAAACTGAACACCATCCATACGTGTACTGCTGATTCATAGAGGGTCATTTAAATCAATGAAGACGGTAACTTCCACCTAAATAAGAAATCCGGATCAGGGGGTTATCGATTGTTTAGAACAGAGCTATTCTGTTCACTTTGCTTTCGAAAAGATGAGGCAAACTGAACCACACTATATTGTGGTTAGGCATTTGGAGTTGATTATTATTCGCGTTATGGTTAGCACACTATTCTCACAAGCACGAGGGTCGGAGTGAAAACTCTGATCCGGACAATGCTATGCACTACTAATGAGCTTCCATAAAGATGAAACTCGAGTCTAGTGTTTCCTTTCGAAGTGGACTAACCGAAAGGCTTGTCTGAATGCAAAGGCTACCATCACGTGTAGGGGTTGTTGATATGAAATAAAATAAATCCCCGAACTTTTACTACGGACTAGTTGAATCGCTTAAAAAATAGTGTACAACACACCAGTTTCATCTAATGTGTCAAAGCAATTGCGAACTCACAGTTATGACCCAATTTTTACGATTAGTCGACGGGATCCTCATAATTCGCCCTTCTCGATAAGTCATTTCGGTCCTTAGTTTCATTACATTTTAATTCGTCTTATTCTTTGTCAAAACAATTAGGCGGATAATCGAGTTTATTGATTAATTTTCTTCAATTATACACGCTGAGAGCTTTTAACCAGTAGTAAGCGGAATGTACTACCGACCCCTAATAATGCACACTGGAGGGAAGATAAATTGGTTTCAAACCAATGTATTGATTCAGTTAGTACAATTCTTCATTAACCCTCATATTAGCAATTGAATCACCAGGTTGAACATGTACTTGGGTCATCGGTGGACCATCAAACATCAAGAATAATAAAACTGTCCAAAAGATTGCTTCCAACAAACCTTTACCATAAAGAGGTTTTTACGTTTTTACTTGTGGTTTGGACAGTAAATAAGCATTTAGTTTTTAACTGAAGAAAATATTACCAGCGCACTAGCTCATAATAATCAGGTTGATTAAAACTAAAAAAGAAAACGCGTCGTTATTTGATGGACAATTTTACTGGCTTGGACAATATTTCGGAAATCCTAATTTACTTGAAACGAACACAAAGCGAACGGAATAGTAAATTAGACCGGAGAATAATTTGAAGGTAGTTTAGTTGTCACGCAATCTGTGGGCCAGATATGCATTCTAGACGTACTGTACATTGACATACGACAATAAAGCGGGTTAGCCAAACATCGAATCGATTAACTGAACAATTTGATAAGATTAATCACAAGGAATGAGACGCATACAAATGGTATCGCAATCATACAGATGGCTTGATAAGAAGATTTTGATTAAATATATAGACTGAACGAAGTTGACAAAATTGATCCGAAGACCGAACAATGTTTAGCAAAAACAGAGTTTATTCGCATATTTGCGGTCGCAAAATCTGGGATGATACAAACAATCAATGATATGTGAACATGCCATTAAATGGCAAACAAAATGACAACTAACATGTTGATGTCTTTACTTGTAAGCTTAGTATGGAGATGGAAGCCTCGGAAGTGACATGTCAAGAGTTAAATGAAGATCACTCTGAACCAGAGTAACTTTGACGCTGAAAGTTAGCATACAAACCATGGATCTGCCGGATTACCCAAGCGCAACGAAAATGAACACCATTCAACTTAAAACAACCGACCTGTGACTGATAAACACTATAACCATTTTGTTGCTAGGGACGAATGAAACTAGAACAAAATAAGATAACTGAACAGAACAGCCCTTAACAATATCGCTGTTGATTTAAAATAGAAAACAGTGACTACAGGTGATCGTAACGAGAAACCGACACCACAGCACAACTTGTGACGAAGTGTAGTCTGAGTACCTCCTCATTTAACGGCTCAAGTTTTTACGATCGATTATTTGAGACATGTTGGTTCGAGTAAAGATGAATCAGTATGAAGACGTAACTGGTAATTGACTTCGATTTTAAGATATTTTGAGTATATCTTCCGTGGATTTGTATATGCCGAACTGAGTTCGAAACTGACAAGCATATAAAAAGACGAAACCAACTGTTAGTACAGACGGGGCGAATTTGAACTGCGGAAAGACTTCCAACGAACACTGACTATTTTTAATGATATTTCTGTACAGGTAAAAAACCCTCGTCTCACGTAAGCTATTCAGGTTCGTAGTAGTTCTCTACTACCTGTACTGCTATCTTCGCGAGGTGGTCGGGCTTGTGTACAGTTTTGATTCGGCGGGCTATGCTGACTAGGACGCCGGTCCTTCCAGGTGCAAACAGGTAAAGGGGAGCAGTCAGACGAAAAGTAGTTGCACTCATAAGATTGTAAGTCGCACTACCGACCGTTTAGGAGTGTTTAGATCGTGAGGCACGATCCTATGGGCACACAGCAGAACTATTTTTGTAGTTGCGACACTACTGTCTCCCGTATCAGGAAGAAGGGGGTTAGAAAGGGTACCTTGAAACAAAGAGCACTTCGATCGCCCAACGGTTGACCGTGACCGCCGGCGCATTATTCAAAACGGTCAGAAAGCATCCGGTATCCCTCAAAAGTCTGTTGTAACTTCCAATACATTCACTGCGTGGAGTAGTCTTATTAACTGAGCCTCCAGGCTAGGCAAGTCCCTCACTACCAAGTGAGTCAGACTCTTGAGTCATTGGCTCTGGGTGGGGTCCCCAAGAAAACCCTATGTCCTGTTGTCTGGCAGGTCAGACTTTTGAGTCAGAGACTCGGAGTGGAGTCCCTCAAGTCAACCCCCTTCCGCGGCATTAATGACCGGGAAGTATCAGAAGTTATCGTTATCTCGACAGTGACACTGCTAACCGATCTCCACTTTCTCCCACTGTTTTGCCCCCTATTTTTTCTGCATTCTATATGCCTTCGGGCGACAACTGTTATCTTAAGCCAAGGCAACTGGTAAACATTGGCGCCTTCAATGTCCGCACTCTCCGACAAGTCGGTCAGCAAGCTGCCCTGGCAAGTACTTTCTCAAGTCTGGAGCTTGATGTGTGCTGTGTGTCGGAGAAGCGAGTTTACGATTCTAGCACGGTTATCCACTTGAGCTCACCTCTAGATAACTGCCGATCCAAGCGCTTTTATCTCAGGGTTTCTGGTGACGCTGAAGCTGAATCTCGCGGTCAAGCTGGAGTGGGAATCGCACTGAGTTCCAGAGCGGTGCAATGCTTGCTCGATTGGATCCCAGTGAACAGTGGCTTGTGCGTTGTAAGACTCAATACATCGGTAAAAGTCTGTCGGCACAAATCAGAAAGGCGTTGTGTATTCATTATATCGGCGTACGCTCCGACGGACAACTGTTCGAATGCTACCAAGGATGCGTTCTGTGACGCCCTCGTTGACCTTCTGAGGCGAACTAAACAGTCAGACATCATCATACTAGCGGGCGATTTTAATGTTCAACTTGGTCGTCTATCTCCGGATGAGAAGCGATTGGGAGGTATGTTTGTTGTCCGGGCACAACGCACTGATAATGGCGAAAGACTGCTGCAGCTATGCGCATTCCACGGTCTGTATACTTCGAACACCGCATTCCAATATAGAAAGAAGCACTGTGTTACTTGGAGACTTCCGTGTGCTTCCCAGTCGTGGACACAGTTGGATCATATAGCAGATAGTTACAGGTAGCGCCACTCTGTTAATAACTGTCGTGCCTTTTGGAGCAGCCACCTGGACTCGGACCATGCTGGTGTGCGTGCCCGTTTCGTTTTATCATTTGCCCAGAGGACATACGCTCGCAAATGCAAGGCGCATTACTGGCATTCGAGCGGTGAGGATGTGAAGAACGCTTACCAAAAGGCGTTGGTGAAGAAGTTACCCAGTTCGAGTCA
>JTDE01000003.1:302522-329474 GCA_014338405.1 Paragonimus skrjabini miyazakii
GTGGTGGTCAAGCAACAACGTGGTCACGAAATATGAAAACCCTGACTGCTTCATTGAGCAAAGTGGGTACGTGTCGTCTGACTGGATGGTGTGTTCGTGATCACTCAAACCGCTGATTAGACACGCTATCCGAGATGGCGATGCGTCGCAGTCAATGGCGTACCTATATCCATATCATTTCTAAATCTTCCGCTTGGCCTTCTTTCAATAATGTTCAACCTTCTTAGTAACGTTTTCTCGTAGGATACTCCACGTCACTGTTGAGGTGAGCGGCGGCTCATGGTTGTTATGATGATGATGATGACTTTTCTATTAACTCTTTTTTCGTTTTTCCTTATTGCTTTGAACTAACTGGACCAACAGAAAACTACTGATATAACATTATCATCGCATTTTGGTAATATAAATAACTGCAAAAAATAAGTATAAAGGAACGATCTGTTTTTGGTGTTTTAATTGCATATTTAGAAGTAGTTCGAAAACACAAAACCCTGTTGTTTTGTTAAAACATGAGAGTATTGCACAGAAAATATTCCATACATTCAATTAATATGTAAGTCTTAATCAATCAAAATGCACATTTCTATAAACTATTATAAAATTATTAATAAGCGTTTTTCATGACCACACACGTGTGCACTCGCATGTGTAGCTAAATGTTTTTGTGCATACTAGATATTCTGCAGTCTTAAGGAAAGCGCAATCGATTGAAGTTAACTAAAGTGATTCAACTTTATTGATCAGTTGTATTTCATATCTGGGTAACTTGTAGTGGGCACTTTTATTCTAGGTATTGTTGTTACACACATAAACGCATGAACTCTACAAAACTGAAAGGACATTGCATTTTCAAGTATTTTGTTTACTTTGTGATTCGAAGTGATCAATAATTTTCACAGTTAATTTTGCCCATTTACAGACATATTTCTTTCGTCTATTCGCAGGAATCTTACAATTGTTCCCATAAGCCTTTAATATACTTTTTCTCAGTTAGATGCTTACACCTTGATAATGATACAAACGTAGATACGAAGGTAAACAGAAACTCTAATGCATCTACCAGCGGGATGAGGATTAAGTCCAGACCATATTATGTTTCTCTCGTTATGTCGCGATAAACGCTCTGTTGCAGCTGGAATCTTCAAAACGTATCACAGTTGCTCTCAGTTGTGACAAGGAACATTGCGTTACAACCTAAAATGTTGTTTCCGTTGAACATCACCTTAGTTAACGACAGCCGGTGTGAACATAAAAGAATGTTCTAGTGCTCCTCGTAAAGAGCTCATGAGTAAAATCATTCAGAAGGCATAACAAAGTGTGTCAGAAGTGTGTCAGTAGTAGTCAGAAGGTACTCGTAAAGAAAACTCCACAAATCTGTGTTATAAGGCGTCGGAAACGAATTTGTGTGTCTGTTTTCTGTCGAGCAAGAAATAGCGGGAGTTACAGCTTATTGAGGGGCGTAGTTTACTGCGGACCTAGTAGCAATATGACAGGTTGTCTAGTGTCAAAAGATCGTCGATCTCGATGCACCAGATGCAAGAAAATGTTGACCAAATAAATTGGGAATGTAGAGTACCATTTTGTCGAAACGAATTTTATTAGTGCAACAGAAAACGCTATTGCCCATAATTCATTGTCTGACAACTTTCTCAGCATACTTTTGAATACGCAGTGCAAAAGAAGAGATTATAAAGCGAAAATGCAAGTTAAATGTGAAGCTGAACAAAAAAGGGGAAGTATAGGACGAGGCTATTCGCTGGTCAGTCAGTGGCAGCGTTATCGTGGTAGTGTTAACCTAAAAATGGAGCCTTTCTATGCATACAGAAGTGAACGTCAACGTCTCAGACTGACCGCCTCAGTATATTGTAACAACCGGGATTCATTATTTGAGTAAACAACCACAACTGTTTTTGTGGGATCCATCTATTGATGACTCTCCTCGAGGTGACAAACAATTGCTGAGGCAGGTGGTCTGTACGGTGCATGATCTGCGCACACCAGTGTCAACAAACATCTGCCTCACGTGCTTCCAAAGCCATGCTGGGATACTTTCCTAGATCCAAAACGTACACTGCTGATTTCGTTATGAACCATCTAGAAAATCGAGTGTGAGGAAGTATCCCTAAAACAGATTTGCCTCTCAAGCATGAGGATGAAGTGTTATTTGCGACTCACACTGAAGATCACGTCGAAGACATGACGGTATTCAACGGTCTGCATGCCAACAGTCCACCAAGTTCTTCACATCAATGTAACGATTCTCTTCCGTTGTTGAATATCTACATTTCCAGAACCACTGAGGGTTCGATGCGAGGCTCAGTTAGTCCCAAATGCACTCAGCAGCAAACATTTTCAGTCGTCTACGCAACTAATAGGCCCCGGTTGCTAGCATTTGCTGAGGCGGTCACTGTGAGACGTTGGTGTCCACTTTTGTGTGCATAGAAAGACCTCATTTTTGGGTTAACACTACCATGTTAACGCTGTCATTGACTGATCAGCGGATAGTCCCGCCATGTATTCTCTTTTTACGTTCAGTTTCACACTGGGTCCGCTTTTTCCGCTTTATAGCCTCTTGTTCTGTAGTACGCACCTGATAATATGCAGATACATTTATCAGGCCAAGTATCATGCGCAATAACCATTCCAACTGGTCTATTGAACTTATGGTTTCAATATTCGTCAACGTTTTGAACTAACTCATATGGTGACTGTTGGTATAGTGCGTTTTCAACGAAGGACTCGAATTTTCCAATAATTGCGGCTGAAAATCAAAACTCAAGAACATGTACGAACAAGTTTTGTTTATTTCATCTCAATTGAACAGAACTACTGTGATTTCCAGGATAACTTTGATATAATTAAACAACATTATACGGAAATGATAATTTTGTGGGAAATTCGCATTTTTACGTGACCTACTTACACTCGAAACATTACTGACGTGTATCTCTGGGGACTACTGACCAAAGTGGTAAACGAAATTTCCATGGTCTAGAAGTTAAGCGTATATTGAACTATCGCTTCTAGAGAGAAGCAGAGAAACACAAATGAAGCTGTGTAGAAATTACTTATCAGACACTTGCTCAAAAATTGTATAGAATTTTTAAAAGAAAACTGCAGGAATCACTCTTAGTAACAATCTTAAGTGGCAGTCATCCAGACGTGATTCACCGCCCGGAACTTGTTTGTTTCTAATAACCTGTTTTTTCTCTCCCAAGATCATGCACTGGAGGACCTTTTTCTGACGCTGTAGATTCAGTAGTGTTTGTGGGTCCTGCTCCATTACCAATCCATTGACTCAAAAAGTCACTTCGGGGAGTTCGCCGTATATCTGTAGCCGTGAAAAAGATCAGCGGCGAAATTGCTAGAACCAAGCACATGATTGACGATGAAATCATATTCCTGTAAACCCAATGTCCATCGGGCTAGTTTTCCCCTTCGGTCCATTTTAGTCCTCATCCACTCTAGAAGTTTATGATGTTTTTCTACGTGGAACTGTTGACCATACAAAAGTGGGCTCCACTTGTTAAATGCTCAGATGATTGTCAAACATTCCTGCTCAATGGTAGAATAATGTTGCTCCCCTGAGGTCGGGACTTTAATAGGATTTTCAACTACGCCTTTCCTTTACTTGAGTACTACCACAATAGCACGGTCACTGACATCTGCTGCTAAGGTGAATGTTCCTTTCGTATACAGAAGTTTCTGCGTCAGTTTTTGCTTGTTTAACTCAGGTTCCATTCATGTGAACACCTTTTTGGTAGCACGTGATTGTATTCGTTACCTCACTCTTAATATCTTGGAGAAAGAATGTTTGAATGCGGCTAGTTTGACCTTCTTTTCTACCCGGTAGCGTATGTCCCACTACCTACATGAGAACAAGCGGGGTGTTTCATACCAATACTCTATACAGAAATGTTGTGCCATTTGGTAGCATAGTCTGGGTCTTCAAGTTATCTGAATTGAAACGATCGGCAACATGGTTGTTTTCCCCTTTGTGTGGAACAAAGTCACACGGCCCACAAGTCTATGAGGTTTAGTGTCAAAAGTGAGCGAACGTCGGGTTTAAGTCTTTTACTATATTCGTCTAGTCATACAGGAAACTGTGTTGACGCACACGTTGCGGTATGTTAGCAACAGCCTAAAACACCCGTGATGTAGCTGTAGAGCAGGAATAAGATAAACGTCCAACACAGTTTGTTTCTGCACTTTGGGTGCTCACAGAATGATATATACATGAATACTGACCTATTAAATTGGTTGTTTGCGAATACGACCCAAATAAAGCTGTTTCCGGAATCGCCTTCCATCCAATTCATAATAATAACTTATTTCACCCTTGTCTTGCCAAATCATTTAAATTCAATAGAGCTCGGCTGAGATAGCACTTGTCCCCCTACGCCGTCAGATGACGAAAAATTTAAACCGTGAGCTTGTCTGTTAACGCAATTAAACAGTACATCAATATCATCCAACGGTGTAAGCTAAAGTAAGTTGATGTTAGTGTTCACGCTGAAAGAAAAGTAACCATATCGAAATGTTGAAAAGTAACACAAAAGAACACTGTGTAGATAATTAATATTGGAGCACAATAAATCGATATTTGACCGGAATGTCGTCATAGTTCAGTTATATCGGAACATTCCCAAGACATCAAAAGTAATGATGTGACGAACAATTGTTTTCAATAATTCTTTCTCAGGTCAATACAGTTACATAGACTTCATCAAGACGCCATAAGACAAAACGCAAAAATACAGAAGTGGCTGTTCACGAGTGACAATAAGGGCTAAAACTAGACCAAGTACACAATAATTGGTTAGACCTTGGCCGGATGTTGACTGGATTATACGTCACACGGTCACGGTCGAATGTTTGTGTGTGGTTTGATTGGATGTGATTGATCTGTGGCCACGGAAGTTGCAAGGACTGAACAGATTTCTTATGAGAACATAGGTTAGGGTTATGTAATCTAATAGCAATCGATTCGGCGGTCGCCAAAACTCGCCGACGGGCTGCTTTTGGTTGAGTGTTGGCAACACTGTCGACACCCCGAAATGCATTGCTGATGTGTATGCGATGGTTGGTGTAAATTAGATGGGCAACAATACAGATAGTAATTGATTTATGACAGGCGTCTCCGATTTAGGATGGATGATGTTCCTTGGTCCTCTCTGACAAGAGCCTAGTCGTACGAACGACACAGTCTGCAGTACAATAGCCAGATGGAAGCGAATACACAAGCATTGAATACGTGTTGAGTGGTAGTCTGCTTTTCTTGCTCAATCTTAACAATTGCACTGTTGTGAACAAACTTCTAAAGGCTGCCACTGAAAACGTACGTCTAAAAGGCAGGTACATACAGCAATTAAACTGATCTGCTACAGTAGCCACTTCAAACGGAAGTTTTATAAACCCGGCTTTCTTTTCAGCTGTGGTTACCACCTCATTCAGGATTTTGATCTTCAAATTAGAAGAGATGAATTGTTCCGGATAGCCGTTTTCCTTCAGTAGGTAGTTAACTGTTTTCAGTTCTTGTCTGTCGTGAACAGTCACGTCTGATATTTTTGCGCTTTGCCTTAAGATGTCTTGATTAAACCTATGTAACTGTATTGACTTGAAAAAGAATAATCGAGAACAGTTGTTCGACAAATCGTTACTTATAGTTCAATTACGTAAAACGCCATCAGTGATTGAAAGCGGGACATGTTGTCTATGTTGAAAACAACTTGACTGTGGTGTATCACTCAGTGTTTGTTCGCAATAAACAATAGCAGTGTGCAGCTGGTACTCAGCTTTCGTTGTAATAAAACACATCATATCTAGTATAATAGAGCTATGTTGAAAGTGAAAGTTAACTGTGGATAGCTCTGTATGAATTGTTTAATTTTCAAGAGTTTATATCAATTGAAGTTATAACTAAGGTATGCTGTTCGATTAACATCAGTGAGGTGATCCGTCGCGTATCATTTGTTAATATTCATATGAGAGCCTAATGGTTTGACAATCAAACCCAAGTGTACATGTATTTCTATGCATGCATGGCTTCATATTTCACTCCGTAGAACATGATTCCTAACCGTATGGGGTTTTTTTCAGTCATAGTCCGTTGTTGATGTATCAGCCTGCCTTGTCCATTCGGTTTTTCACTGCTTGACAATTCAGTCTTCTTTCCTTGAGTGCAGCAGTGCTCTTAACTGTACCACAACGTCGAAAGGGAACGATGACAAATGACCTTTTATACTGCTTTGAAGTAAGCATTTTTAAAATTGTTCTCATCTTAGAGATGTGAGTGGTCAAACCTGTTATCCAACTATCACGGATTGGGGTGTTTTGTAATGTGAAATATATTCACTATTTCCATTTTTCCTGCGTGAACGACAAGTCCAATGCTAAGTATTCTTTATCGATAAGGCGGATAGATGTGACCTTTAACGTACATCCAACTATATTCCACTTACCCACTTTGCAGAATGGTCATACCGAAATGGCCAACTGGCCTAACGCACGTTCTCTGCCACCCAGCAAGCCACATTTATCAAGTGTTTTTCTCCTCTTCTAGGAAAATGCCCGCAGTAACTTTAGAAAAACATGTCGAAAGCAAGTTTTTCGTTGGACCTCATCTCTCAGCCATTTGGATGTTAGGTCAAACAACAGTTTGGCGTGATCTGTTGAGGTTAAGTGTGGTTTCTCCCAAGCTGAAACGACTCACATTTTTCCTTCATGTCTAAATTCACTGCAGTCTCGAATACTTTTGTCCAGTCTTCCGTAGACATATGTGTATTCTTCCTGTGATAGTGTTTTTTTTCCGTATGTGTTATTCAGACTTTCAACCAAAGATTTTGAATTGGTTTGACGGTAACTGCATTATTCCTTATACTCATATTAAATCCTTCTCGGTCCAGTAACCTGATACATGTGAGTCGTTTGCTTCCAAATTTTTACAGAAAATTACCTACGTTCTCAAACAGGTCTATTCTAGATTTGTACATAACCTTATAGATGTTTACGGTTATTGTGTTATCCCTCAATCAAACAGGCTTCGTACTGTTCTCGAAATTTTACAGAAGAACTCACCGCAAGGTTAGATTAATAGCTCAAGGGAAATATTGTCTGCGGAAAGTGTAGTTGCGTTGATGTTAGTGAATTCTGCATTCGTCGGTTGGCATCGTTGAAGTTTCTTATGTTAAACCTCAAGTTGTACATTCTGTTCAACCTTGTTAGAATAGTCTTAGCCGAATTATGGACCCGTCCTGAGTGCTATCATATCGCCACAAAACGTTTCTTTTTGAAATCGAAAAATCAATATATACCTTAACATTACGCTCGAAGTAGTTGGTCATTACGGATAAGACTTCGGAACAACTACCAATCCTTCCCCGTAATGTTGGACTGCATGACTGCACTATCAAATATCCCACCGACACAGCGCACAGAACGGCTGAGTTAACGTTCATCCAGGAAATCGAGATTTGAATTTATGTTTTTTACTTTATTTTCTCCAACTCCACAAAACAGTGTTTTCCCGATGTAAATTGACACCAGAATTCAACAGAGTAAGTTTGAACAAGTATCCGGTAAAAATTCGCTGCACCTTTGAAAAATATACTTTGCACATATGTGTCTTTACAGTAAAATCAAACGGTTAGTTGCTAGATAAAATATAACCACACACGGTTAGAACAAGATGAAAAATACACCTTTATCAGTTTAATCAGATTTCGCCACCATAACAGTAACAAACTGATGTTCAACTCAGGTTGCTTACGTGACCAATAAAGATCGAGTGATTGGCCTCACAAATGTTGTTTTCATCCCAATGGTGCACCCCACATTATTGCTTTGTTTTTGTGCTACCTCCCATCATGCGTATTTAGTGCTACTTTTAATATCAATAAATGTATTTCCCCGAAGTTTTTTTCAATCACATTATCGTTAAGTAACCCATACTTGGGTAACCATGCGTCGCATATCAGTGAATCCGAATCAGATAACTTCGCTTGTTTAACAAGTTCCGCAAACGTATAACGTCTACTGTACAGCACCTTGAAGTAACTGATCGTTTTATACATTTCTGTTCAGGAATGTAACACCTATTGGTATGGAAACATTGACGACATGATTAAGCAAACCAGTTTTCCGACCAGCAAAAACCTTTAGCAATGAGTCAAACGGCTGTCGCGGATGAATTTAGTCAAACAATTCAGTTCAATTTGTTAAAATACTTGGGTTTTCTAAGTTCCGTTTTCATATTGTATAGACTATCCGCTGGATCGTTCACTGTTCAGCAACGGAACAGATCTATACAGAAGACAAGTACAAGATTATTCATGAAGCCCTTTAGTCCTTACATTTTAACGGAACATCAAACCACAGCTGAACAGGATGTGGATAGTCATTTCTCAAGTGCCGATAACTGAATAGAACTTGTTATAAGTTAACCACAAAGTGAGCAAATGCCCAGCTTGTCAATAAAGCAAAAGTATGCAACCCTATGCGCACAGGTAATTATTTGAATTCACCCGTTTTAAAGCCAATGGACTTGGGAATATTTAACCTGTTTTCACTGGTGTATATCCAGACTCTGTTAAGTGTCTTCCCCAGGCTGAGAAAGCAAACAAATCATAAGAATGCCAGCAAAGTTCAATCAGTGTAACATGGTCGACTCTTTTTGTATTTTTTTCTCTTTATTCCGCATACTGACTTAATTCATGACGGCTATATATTCCATGCTCACCAAGATCGGAGGTTGTCTTACTTTCAGTGAGCTTTCATTTTTGTGCGATGATCATGATGACCCAAGATGGTAATTTTAATTGACTACTGGTATGTGGCATGTACACAAAAGCCGTATTGTCTGTCGGTGGAAAAGTTGTGTTTAACGGTAACACTCTAAGTAAAGCGTAAATGTTCTTGAGAAGTTCTCAACCTAAAACCAATTGGTGGAATGAAAGTGTGATCCAGTATATTTCGTCCGTGGTCTTAAGCTGGTTGGGTATAGTTAATTTTCAGTAACTGTCTACACATTGAGACGATTCAGGCGTCTTATACTCTACTTTTGAAACTTGCATGGTTTTTGAAAGGAATTAATTTTGAATAGTTAGTTTTCACACGAATGTTTGCCAAATTATTTATACAGTATGCAAGCAACATATCAGCTCTATGTCAGAATTGGTTACGATTAGCAATCTGCACGTATGCACCGTGTCAAAAATGAACCAAATTGCATACACGTTGTGTTCTAGCCGATCCCGATCTGTGTAGCGTAGCAGACTGCGACGGTATTTGAGCTAAGTAATCAATGTTCGCTATGAGCTGATGATTCTTGCGTAATTTACTAATGATAGTAATCTGGGCGATTCATTATCTATAACATTTAACCAAAGTTTCTGTTTGCACTTGAATCATAGGAGGATAACTTTGACTATGGGCCTACATAAGATTCCAGTCTTCTTCATATGAAAGCGGATTACATTGGAACGATAAGGCATAATGAAGAGAAAGACTTCACACTGGGTATACAGTAGTCTCTGTTGTGCTTACTTGAAACATGTTCTACTCGAATCAGATCACAGCATACCCACAATTTACCACAGAGGCAGGGTTGTGTTCAATAAACCGAATATGTATGACCTACTTGGTTCCTACCTCTCTTTGAGACCATCCTAATGTGTTCGGCGGACATGGTTGTTGATCAGAATGGGTTCCCGTTTTTTTAAACATAATCCCTTTAAAACCATGTGGCCCCGAGATGTTGTTTTGTGTTCCATCCTGTGTACCATTTGAGGAGTCTACTCAATTCATACCGTTCTTTAGTTACAGAGCAACATCAAAGGAAACCCCTTAGTAATGCTAGACTAAACAGAACAACACATGATATCGAATCGTGTTAAATTACTGTTGGTATGCCCTGAAATAATAGTTTCATAGCGTGTTGCTTCTGAGTGAATTCTTTATCATGCAAATCCACTACAAACCGTTCAATTTATAACACTGTAATCATATTGTATGAGAAACATTTTGTGGAAATTAAACTGACACCAGAATAACAAAAAGTGATATCAGATCGCTCAAATTTGTTGTCTGGACATTATATGGTGAAAAAGAATTTGTAACTTTCCAGCTACCTTCAACGTTGTCGAGAATTCATCGTGTTATCCTAAAAAAAATAATTCATCAGTATAGTAATTTCACAAAAGCAGACATTCAAACACTGATCTGAAATGTTTTAACAAAGTCAGGCATTTTTTGCAGACGTCAAACATTCATTGACATGTCACTATGTTGCAGCAGTGACAGCTTTAGTTCGCTAAATATTTTTAGCTTATCAGTTTTTACCACGCCGAATTTTGCTGTCCATGTGGAGTGGCATAAAATAATCTGGATTCTCGCCTACGTTAATCTGAAATCAGTTCTTTTGTATTTCACCCTTATATGTTCATCTTACTGAACGGACTTAGCCGACAATGCAGTTTAAGGACAACGTAATAGACATCTGCTGGTATTTGTCTTGAATGAATTTTAAAAAACAAACTTACAAACAAAATAATATTTATGTTGATTCAAATGAACATGTTTATAGGTTTGCCTTCGAGTAATTTTGAGATAATGTTGTTTTGTGCTACTTACTTCCGTAACTATGTGATTAACAGTGTAATCAGTGTTCAAAGCACACCATGTATCATTCTTTGAATGTTATCTCATCAGAACTGCTATTAAAAATTATATTTGGCGTGCGGTTGCTCACGAGATTAAGCTCTACATCTGGAAAGTAATCTGGATGTAGAACATTTCGTGCGGAAAGACACATACTGTGCTGGAGACTTTTCATTGCAACTCCTAGGATAATGCCATTCATCAAATGTTCACATTCATCGAGCAGAGCTATGGATATATTTGAAGCAACCTGAACGGTAATTGCAAGAAAATTTTCATCAAATTGAGGAGATATCAGATTTCAACAGCATGTAAATGAAATTACGCAGAAAACGTGATGGTGGGAAATATTTCAATTTTGTTTCATTGTTTTACCGATGTCAAACTCAAGTTAACATCAAGAGAAGATAAAAAGAACGGTGAATAAGTCCCATAGGCTAAAAGGCAGCTTGTATGTAATGTTTTACTCAATATTATTTTTTATCACAACGTCGAACTGGAACCTAGAATATTCAAGCATTCTTGAACCGGTATATATTTCACTTTTAACTTGTACAGACAAACCGTGTGTTCGGTGTTCTCAGATTTGCAGAACTTGACCAAGAAAGCGGAAGAATGTTAACTTATGCCGGTTGGTTGAATAGGTTTGACCATATTTATATTTCATCGAATAAGACTAGATGTCTCTGAAGAGGCGATAACATATAGCTGAGTAGTGATACACTTCAGGCATGTTGACAGGACACAAAAATAATGTTATGCGCACGTAGTAGCCTTTATCCTAGAAGTTATAATGAACGTTCGACCAAACCTCCTTTGCGCACTGATAGTTACAAAAAAACAGAAACGTTCGTCATTAAACAGAACGCTTTTCTACGAGACAGGATTTATATAAGTTACTTATGTAGTGTACATTTTCAAACGTGTTCTGGATCACACCATGTGACCGTTCTGAAACCAGTTCAATTGTATCTGCCTTCGACTTGTACTGATCATAATGTACATATTCATATCCGCAGATTGTTCTCTAACATGTTCCACTAGATCTAAAGGTGTACCCGTTAGTGTAGTTACTTACATGACCGTGGTCTTTGGAATGGTCTAACGCCGTCAAGTGTCGACAGATAGGAACATCATATATGTGCCTTGTTACACTATACTGTTTATCGGATGACAGTCCGCAAAACATGTCTTTATATACCATGACATTCATCAGTCGTCATTTGCAGCACTAACCACTATGACGTAGAACGGCAAACAGGTTTTTGTGACCCATCAAATTAAATGTTTTGAATGATCGTGTTGAGCCAAAGTTAGTGTGTTGGACACTGAATTGCAGACGTCCCACATATCTTAAAAAATTGAACCACATGAATTTCACTTCTTCTAGAGCCGCAATATGGAGACTAGTCGGAAAAAACAGTATTCTTTAAACTGATATGTGTTGCTTACTATGGTCAGTTATAAATAAGCACTCGACAGTTGTTCCAGCGTTGTTTCAATTTTGGTTCATTAGATGAGACGTAGAATGAGACTACGGAAACTGCGCGTTTGAATAGTGTATCACGAGCAGTTTATTTGTTAAAATACAAACAAATAACACAAACCAGCGACTGCTTTGGGCTGTGCAAAATTACAACTAGTTTTGCTGGCTGCACCACACGGGTCTTGTCCGATGAGTTTTAATGGTAATTCCAGTCACTAGATGACAGTGACCCTGTGAAGTGAAATAACAATGACCATGTTGTTCCATTAATGTCTTCCCTCACTGTTCGATGAGCAGGTGGCTATAGCCATATGTTGATAGCCATTTGCGTGAGTAAGAACTACGACTTCGTAATCCTCAGAAACACGGTAGCTGGTTGCGTCTATGAGAACATGCTTAGGTGCCGTTTGTTCCAGATAAAAGAAAATTATATTACTAATAAATCGTTTGGCAGATTTACTATATTTGGTAAGACCTAATTGTGAAAATTTGGCTGGAGTCAAACCCGCGACAGAAACACCATGCCTCAACGCAGCAAATGCTTTACCAGCTGAGCCACGAAGTCACGCCAGGGGCTCGGAAATTCAATATTTGGATTCGGTTACCCACCCGTCCCACTGTCTCATATGGGATCAACCAAATCATCCAGTAGATCGACTGCTGCAGCAGGATTTCTCGAACAGTCCACATTGTAATACACCAGCACCAATGTTGTGCATAGAAGTTGCATTATTAAGAATAAGTTAGATCGTTTATATCATGTAGAAACGATTCGATATCATGAACCAACATAAGCGGATGAACGAATAGAACAGTGAAGTTCCAGACACAATGACGGGATAATGAAGTGACTCATTACATGATTGATCTTAACATAACACATAAAACTCACGTATCACCGCCCACTTAGAATACTATCCATATTGTTTTCATGACTCGTAACAGTCTGTATGGTTTCATTCTGGTTGTATATGTATAAACCGAATGAATCTCTCACAATGGTACACACCGGATAAAACTGACGAAGGCCAGTTGTTTCCAAACTTGACCTCCCCAAAATGAACGTTGTTGCTACCGCGTATAGCAAACCAAAGCAAACGGGACACAAGCTTTCTTAAGCGAAGAGACGGCGAGACCTTTATACGGATAGTTTTGAACAGTGGTGGTGTTGTTCGTAGCTCGGGTTGATGGCTTCGGTATTGGTATGTTCGCCGAGCTTGGCACTTATGTTGCAAACGTTTCATCACCAAGCGAGGTGTTATCATCCGTGCGTTATTGTTTTAGCGTATAGTTTTTTGAGTTCAAGAAAACAAACTATAGACTAAAGCAATTACGTACTGATGATGTCACCTCGCTTGGTGATGAAACGTTTGCAACCTAAGTGCCAAGCTCGGTGAACATACCAATACAAAAACGGCGAGACCTTCTTGGCCTAATTGTGATGCTGTGAACGAGTTCGTGCGGGTTCATATTTCGCAACCATAGACAAAAAGTTATTCAACGGAAAGCTCCAAAGAAGAGCTTGATCAGACAGTTCAAAGTTAATTGAAAGCGTCGTATGAAACTTCCTTAAAAGGGAATAGAAACAGTCTAGTTGGTATTATTAAGACTGCAAGAAGACATACATATTCATGCATATCCGATTCGAATGATCGGGCACCAAGAAAGTTGAAAGAAACAACGCAACTCACGGAGATTTCCATCTCTATAAACAGTCACAATCCTAAAATACTGCCAGACTGACAGCATAAACATGAACGCTTTAACTAATCCAAATTAAGCTCACACTTATATGGACAAATTGAAGCGGAGAGGTCAAGCAGTTTAACCTTTTCATTGAGACAATAGTGACAGGATGTAAGTTGCAAGCTGCAACGTGTAAATCACTGAGTTGTTTTAGTTCACAAGTTGTGGTTATAACAAAAGTCACAGCCCGTGTTGGGTTGATTAATTTAGGTGTTTTGCAACGTGTAGCTTGCAATCCACGCCGAATCACAAAGTGCAAGATAAAGGGCATTTAGAATTTGGTAGACCCGTAGCTGTTCGATCAACCTTAGTAATAAGGTAGCTGAGTAAAATGTTATGTTCATTACTCACAGACCATCTTCACTAGCAAAAAGTATACTGCATAAACCTACTTTGACATGGGTCAGATTTTTTGGTTCAGTCCAGCTTTGTGGATAAATAATTTGTGGCATATCTTGTCTGAAATCCGTAGTAAGTACATTTTTTTCATTTTCATGGAATATGAATCTAATCTGACCTTAACTGTAAGCTAACCAACAACAAGATTGTCCAGTGAAAAAGACATACAAGTACATGAATAGTGCAAGGTAACACCACGTGATTGAGGTTACTTCTAAGAGAGTGACGTGATTTTTTATAGATAGATCAACATGTACACGGTTTTCACCAAATCCAACGGAGGAAGTATTCTGGAACGGCTGAAGAGTGAATTATATATTTAATGTTACAACCATTACATTTGAGTGGAGTTGGTTGGAAGACGTGAGCTGAGTTCGCACACTCTCGCACACCATGTCATTAATATGAAATCAAAAACAATACATGGCTGTTGCCAGTACATATTAATGTGAACCATATGTGATACTCGAAGGTAAATATACAGTAGGCAAAGATAGATGAACATGTAATTTCAGCACTCAGCCGATTGTCCAGGGCTTCAAAATAGTGGGATGGTTTTGGATTTCGAGCATCCAGCCGGACTGTTAACGAAGACGAGATGAAAACATTGTCATCTGTGATCGACAACTGTGGTGATTGAGGCAGTGTTTCGCCATTGTCCAGTGTCACTCATCAACCAACCGGCAAACTCGTCAACCACTTTCGCGTCCTTTTCTTTGTATCCCATTTCACTACCCCTTCTTTTCCACTGGCATGTTCAGTTATGTAGATGCACGAAAACTGATAGTTATAGTTACCAGTTAAAAACATAGGGCTTCGGCTTTTACACAAAACTAGGGTTAACGTAGTCGAGTTGAAGGTAGAATAAATCGAACATCTAGCATTATTCCATCTTCTCATATTAGCCAGCAGTCAACAGTGGAATTTCTGTTTGCAAAAAAGCTTGCCTATCACTTTACTTGGTGTATTTTTAAATGTGAGTAATAACCGCAGTCCGCATCTATTCGCACTTTTAGACATTTCAGTAGTGTTGTGTTGATTCTGGTGTTGTGCTAGTCCAAAGTCTACGTATGGCATGATTGAGCCAAGTGAAGTCATAGACTACCCTAGTAGTTGAAATGGACCCAACTGTTCAAACTAATAAACTGCTGGGAGGATATTTACAAGATAAGGTTGTTGACATCAAATTTAGTTGAACGACAGGGAATACTGAGGTGTAAACAGTCTGATGAACGAGTTTCCGGTCATCTTTTCCCAGGTTACCACAAGTAAACGAGTTTCAATGAAATACTTGAGGAAGTAGAAAGTAAACTTCGCGAAACGACAAGTTGTACAAGATAAAATCAGTAAATTCAAGAATCCACCTACGTGGTTCGGAGTGGTCACAGTGGTGATTACAGGTTACATAACATGGCCATGAGAGTAAGTTCGAGTGAGCCATACACGTTATTTTTGGTTCGTGATTACAGAAGATCATTGTTGTAACGAATAGCGGAAATCAGTATGACTAGAAATAAAGGCATATCTCAAGCTGTCTTATCGCAACAGCCTAGGCGCGTATTGTTATTTTCAAGTCCAATATGAGCTGCACTAAAACTACGGTGGAGTAAAACTGGAATCACAGACAGGTTTAGGACTGATAGATGGTTCATATGCAAAAGATTCTATGAAACGTCAAATCAGCAATATATAAACTCTGTGATAAATATCACATTATGGAGCACTCACTAATATGTAGAGTATTAGGACAGGCAACAGGGTTTTGGGGCTACAGTATAGATAACAAAGTAAATCAAAAGGCATAATCGACTCCTTTCTAATTAGCCTCATGAACAAGAAGCTTAGTAGATAAAGATGATATCAAGAGAAGAGAAAACTTGAAACCCGAAAGTCTCATGATTAAATAATATCGACAAACATATGCTATGGGTATGCTGGGCGCAGAAGACATCACGAATAATAGGCCTGCTATGCTGTAACGTAAGATTTCAGCCAATTGCTCGAAGTCTGACCTCACTTGCTTCATTGAATCATGGAGTTGAGTATCTCTTCTGCTTTGTAACGATTCCCCCTCGACAGTGAGACGATGGGATATGTGATCAGTTAACCCATTTCGTCATCGACCTGCTGGCTAGTGGAAATATGCATACTTATAACGGTTCAGTATCCTGCGCCAAAACCTGATTGCTCACTCCTAGCCATCCAGTCGCCTCTTGTCTTGTCAGGAGACCACACGTTAACTGACTCGATCACACATATCCCTGGTCTACTGCCAGCGTCATAGACACAACACGCGCTTCACAGACCAGCGCGTGATTCGACTGTCCTAGTCCCCTGTGCACCCACAGGCTCCGCTAGGCGTACTCCACTTTCGCTCATCCTCAGACAGTAACCTTTTTATCCCCCAACACTTCGAGGTTCAAGGTCACATACGTGTTTTTCATAACCAGTGAAAATAGTCAATTTTCGGGTCGTTCGCATTTGATCTCGCACTCAACACAAGGATTTACACAGACAATCAGGAACTGAGTAATCAATGAAAGTCCATTAAGCCTCCCGTGTTTGCCGTACAGTCGACATAACAATCCCAAACTGGAAGGGATCAGCCATACGGTAGAGCATTAATTACATACTTATTTATAATTCGTACAACTTCGACAATTTACCCGAAAAGAATGGCAAATATCACCTCAAACCAAAAAGTCTTCTCCTTCATATAGCGCGCTAACACAGGGTGAGATAAACAAAATGACCATAACCATTAAAATGAGAGGTGTTCAGTCTTACAGTTATTCCCATTTTAGCAGGCTACTTTGAGGAAAATCACTCGTTGATTATCGAACCGGAGCCATGAACGCTGTTCATACTGAATTCCGAATGGAAGGAAAAAGCCACCATTGAATCCTAACGAATTACATTCAGTCTACATTATTCCACTGACCACCCTGTCTTGAGTTTCGAAATCATCCGTAGGGTTATCCAAGTCTGTAGCCTATCTGTCAGGCCGGAGCTGTTTACAGTGACTGACCGTCTCAGTCAAATCGTTCAGCCTGAGCTGTTGCCAGAAGAAAAATTCCAGTGAACCTTACACTTCCCCCAGCTTAATGTAAAACAAACTACACTACGTTAACCCGATTAGCTCCTCATTGCATGCAGGTATCACGCCTCCTCTAAACACAGCACCATCTGAGAAACAAACAAACCAATCACTACGCTGTTGAGCTGTCATCCATTCAACTGCCGTGACAGCGAAATGTACATGCTTGTAGACATATATGTACGCATTCAAACTTTACAGCTATATATAGTAAACCTTTAGTAGTTGCATATTGCTGATGAAAATGTTTTCTGCAATATGACTTTTCAGGAAATAAGAATAGTTTGATGTTGGGAGTGAACTGTTACCCTGTTTTTACCAGCTATGCTTGTCATGTGCCAGAAGATTCGCAAACATGACACAAATCATCGGCCATGCGAATGAGATTGATAGCCGATAGCAACGATTGTACAAATCATAGACTTTCATCCCAGAGTGACGATGAGTGGATACATACCATGTTTACCTATACATATAAGACAATCATTATATATATTTATATCACTGGCTGTGCTTGCTAGCTGAATTGTCCACCGTGGCATACACTATGAGTTAGATTGCATTGAGTTCTCATTTCCTTTCGCAATGTTGCTATAGTGACATTAAGGTATAAATCAGCAAAGTAGAATTACCGTTTACCAGGCAATCAAGCAAACTGATATTGAATGGAAGAATTCCTTGTCACGTGCGTGGATAATTGACTTTTGTGAGTTCCTTAGTGGTTCACTGCTTTTTCTTCACAGTTCTCTTTGACAAACTTTTGTAAGCAAGTATAATAGTTTTACAATGTGAGTAAAACAACACTGTACAATCTATTAAATTTGTTTTTTGTTGGTTACAGTTATTCATGTTCTTGTTCACTTTGGAGCTCATATAAATTTGCATATGCGGTGAAACAGTCCATGACGTGACTTCCTTTACGCTGACATCATTGTAGTTAAATCAAAGGAAGTCAAATAGTGATTCCGAGTGCATAATTCATTCGTGTTCTTTGAATTTTTGTTTACTTCATCAATAATGGCGCTTAACTGGTTTACTTCGACACATTCAGATTAACTCATACCATTACATATAAAGCTTATGGTCTTAACTGAAAGTCTGTCTAAATCAACCTCGGGTGAATACCCGAGGTTCTCGTGAATGTGAAAAAAACCAGTCTTGTAAATACATTTCTACTTGTTAAATTTTCACTAAATCAACAGAAGTATACTTCAGAAGAGACCCAATTCTGAAACATCTGGACTCCGGCTGGATTCGAACCAACGACAGAAGCAACATGCCCAAACGCGGCGAAGGATCTACCAGCTAAGCTACGAAACCACGCCGGAAACATTTGGACTTAGTTGCCCACCCAACCAACTATGTCATATGGAATCCACCAAATAAGATGGTAGGACAGGTTGATAACCGAGGCCAAATGTGACATTTCTGAGCTTCCGGTGTGGCTTCCATAATAATCGGATAATAATCGGCGATCAAGAAATTAATATAAAGTGAACATTGGGAAAAGTAGAAGAAATGTTGTGATAGCGTATGCGTTTATATATAACTCTAACCAGGAACTATCAAAAGAAGAGTCAAATTGAAATGGTACACCTGCCACCATCCGACCGTGTTATATACATTATTTTAACACCTGAATTCCGAACAAAATCGGCTGTTTCGTGATACTACCAAATCAGCCGTTGTCCCAATGTTCAAACCCTGTAGTCGGGTATACTGAATAATACTCCAGGCAATTATTTCCATCATTTCAGGTATGGGCACTCACGGTTGTCCGGTGTGACTAACTCTAACAACATTGCTCGCAAATCGTGAGCAAATTACTTGCCAAAATTCTAGGAATAACCTTTATATGTGAAATCGAACAGAATACAGTTGAAGAAATCATGAGGTGCAACTGTTCATTTCAGTTAATTTTGTATCAATTGACCTCACGCTGTGTATTAGATTCATTCGTTCCTCATCTGTGAGTACATAACTTGGAGTCCACACAATTATCAAGGATAGTTCTTATTTGATAGGCAAAGCATTCCTCGCTTTTGCGGTTTAACTAAATGGAAAGTTGACTGTCATCTAGACTGATCAATCAAAGACATTTTGAAAGCATGCCCCATGTTGAGCCAACAACTCACAAGAATGTGACGTTTGGTTTGCCGAAATAATTCAAAACCAATTGTAGATGCGTAGGTCGCTTATGTGTAGCCGATCACATCGTTAACGTTCTCCGAGAGTACATAACACTGATTACTCATGTTGGTCGACTAACCGTTGCTGCATGAACTGAGTTATGAATTTAGGCATAATAGGTAGCTTTCGCACAGTACTGAATTCCATACAGATAAACTGATCCATTGGGTTTTCCAAAGATTTATCTGAAATTTTATTAACTGCGAATACAACATAAGCATCAAGACATCAGTAAGCATTGCGCGAAGGCTACAAAACCGAAGATAATGAGAACTGACAGTGATAAACGCAGTAAATACAATGAAAGGCGACCAGAAAACAGGAGGTAACAAATACAGTTATCAACGGTCAGCGTGTTATGTAAATTGAACACATGCCTCCAATTAAACACAAGCGTTCACAAAGTACTCGGGAACCATGCATCTCACTTTCCCAGTAACTAAAAGAGAAACAGTTTATGATACAATCTTAGGGGTGTGTAACAACCACGCCGTCGGTCAGTTTCAAAGGTATGATGGCAATGAGAATTTTCAAGGATTTTAACAGAACATTCAAGAGCATAAGGCACACAATTTGTGGTCTAGCCGAATTCTTCGCATACTACTACGTGCCTACCACATGGATTATAAAATAGAAAACGTAAGTCATATGTGAACGTTAACACAAAAGGGTAACATGCGAGGTAGGTATTCGATAATCGGTCAATAATACCGTCACCATTGCAGCATTAAACCAAAAACGGTCTTTTTGTACACACAAAGGTAGATACCAACATTTCCGAGAACCTACTCCAGCATATCAACCGGAGCCTATCATTTACGCAGTCATCTGTAGTTGCCTGCCTGAGTTCCACGTGGTGATGACTCTCCACAAAGTGGCGAACGACTTATGATGCAGATGGCTTCTGTGGTGGTTTTTCTGTGGCAAATGGATGTCAAAGTGTGCCTACGCCATAAGATTCCTCGCCCGTACAGGGATGTGTTCCAAGATCAGAAATGACAATGGAATTAACCTGGCATCTAAATAAAAATCGGGAATTGATATAGGATCTAGCGGTAGGAGGCATCTAGAGATTCGCGGTAAAACGTGAATCTTTCTGACTCCATTGAATAAAATTTCGGCGAGGCCTGTTTCATGATGTGTGATACTACTGAAATACAAGCATTAGCTGTTCCGAATATAATTGCGATAAACTGACCGATGCACCGAATCATCAATGGTCTTAATAATGCGAATCACAAAAATCGGAAAATAATTATTACATTCGTGTTTTGAATTTAATGTACTGTTGGTATGCGATCTGTTGAACACCGTCATCTCTTCTTCGACGTGATCTGTACTGTGAGTCATAACTAACACATCATCCGTATGTTGAAGGAAAATGTCTGTTTTAGAGATAGTTCCTCACACTCACTTTTGCTGATTAGTCATAAAGAAGTCAGCAGTGGACGTTTCTGATCTCGGAACATATTCTAGCGTGGGTGAGGAAACATGTGGCCTGAGTACATGCTCACATTCATGTTATCCACTCCGGTCGTCTCTTAAATAAATTGCCATCTGTGCGGCAAGTTAGGTTTTGATAAATGCATTTGTCAACTTGCGATTAATCAATTCGCTAGTTGCATCATCTTTAGGTACCAAGCTGGTAAAAATCAAATTCATATCACCATTTCTGCCAATGGTTGAACTATTTTCTCAACTCTATATCATTTTTTCGAAATTTCCTTGGATATTCATTCTCGCTCGATTTCAGGTGGATTTTAATGCAATTCGCTTTCTGCAATATCTGGCGTGCATTTTTTCCTGCTCTAGCGGTTAGGCACCATATCAAATTCCGTTTTTACTCACCTGAAACAAAGCTAAGGAAATAGCTGTACTGGTCCGTCTACGTCTTTCTCCTATTTATGGATGTGTCGATGCATCCGTCCACCTTGAGGTGCATTACAACGTCAGGGAAAGACATTCATTCGTCCTTGTCTGTCTCGGAAATGTTCGAATGTGAACGACTAAATACCAATGAAGAGCCTTCGGCAACGACGGTGTCTTTGATCAAGCCGGATATATCATCCGCATTTTGTTTTATGGCGATGAATATCGAAACTTGTGGGTCCTAACTGAGTAAGTTTTACTTTGGTAGCACGACTTTGGTAGCCGACCACAGGCCGAGTGGGAACCTGATAGCTACCCCATTTCCCTGTCAATGTATATTACCGGTGAATTGAAACTGAATATTATGTGTGCAAAACGACAATAATTCCTTCAAGTTTTCAACCGGAATACCAGCTTCCATTCATTTCTGCTAAACATGCTCACCCAAGTATTCGACTGTTTATTTAAGTGGAATATTTGTCATTGGTCACCTGACGTACAGGGAAAGCGTCTGGTGATTTTTAATGTTCAATGAATCGACGGAGTTCACACATTCAAACGTGTCTTTCCGATTGGATGGATTTATTTTTGCTCTGCCTCAAACTAGTAGTTGAACTAACCACTGGGTTAGAACATGACATGGTGGATTATTTAAATAAATGATCCAGCGTATTAGACTGTGTGGAGCCCTCGCAATATTGGAATAACTGTACTAATCGATCCGGTTCTCTCAGAAGTAACTGCTTCCAGGACGCCTGTCTACTCCGTCTGCTTCATCAGGTTGGATATTCTATTAGTGTTACTTTACTCTTCTTCCATTCCATTTTCTGAAACTTTGATCGATCAGATAAAGTATGGAATATCTTGTCAGCAAGCTACGATTTATCTCGCAAAAATATTCCAACTTCTTCATCCGGCACCGCCAATGTAATATTATAATTGCCTCTCAGCTCAGTTATGGTTTCTGTGTGTTTTTGGTTCAGTAATGCACACCTAGATGCCAGAACATCGCAGTGTTCACAAAAACGTTTACAGTGTTAGATTTCCTAAATTCAGCATGGGTTTTGAAGATAGAGTCAGCCTGGTTAACTTCTGATGTAGGTTTTCAAATCAAACGTCCATCTTATCCGAATATGTTCAAACCTTGAAGAACAGAATTCATACATAACGATAACGTTTCCCGTACTGTACAATTAAAGACGACTGATGAATAATTATAGATATATGGTTTGGGATAATTGAGTAATGCAACCTGTGGATTACTCGGAATCAGTCCATTGAGCACTTTAGTCCTTTTCCTTTCTGCTTGTTTCCGCATCTCCTTTTCTATGTATTTCTGGAATACTCCCTCTACCTGATCTGAGAGTACTTCGACAGCCATCACACGATGAAAGTGGTTCCAACCAAGCTCATTAAGTTTGGCTGTCCATGCACCTTGTTCGCTCTTAGCATGATGTTGACCAATTTACTGATTAAGTACTGCTGTGATGAAGATGCTATTGAGTAATCAACAGATAACACCTATGAAAAATAGAGGATCTAACTAGGTCGGTACTTTATTCAAGCTCACGAAATTTCTGTCCAAGCTAGCTTGTGTTCCAATCCTAAACTTAGGATGAAAAAACAACCATTAGGGTTTATCTTTTTCACTGAATACTTAAATGTTTGACTTTCTGCATTACTAGAGTGCACTGTAGGGGCTAGCGTTGCCCAGAGGACAGATTACTTCAAAATTACATGCGTAAAATGTAATCGTGATTCATTCTGAAGACTTTTCTGCATTTCGCAAAATAGTTTAACAGATTTCGAGGGTAGGTATTCGGAACAACATATTTCTGTTGTTTGACGTCTACTGGCTTGTAAATGGAACTGGAAAAAACTTGTCAAATGCTCGACAATATTTATTATGGCCGCTCAACAACTTTCGGAAGCTTCTGCCATCCCACACTTCAAATCACGTCTTTGCCTTCAAAGAGTTCTTGAATCAATATTTTCATATAAAAATCCTTTGAAACCTAAAAATGTGTGAACCTGGCAACACGGAAGCATTGCATGATGTTGGACAATATGAAATAATAGATCACATCTACCAAACACTCCAACCCATTCACAGCTACTTGATCTAGACAGACATTTTGTAATAAACGACAAATGAAAGTTTCTTCGGTAGTTGCCTGAAGTGGTCATTTTGCACAAGGTTGTAAATGGAGAACATTTATCGTTTCTTAAGATTTCGTTAGGCAGCACTTGAAGTAGAGAGCCTATTGACAGTTGCTACCTACTGATGCAAAGTGAGTATCATGCAGACCTGGTCCGGAGATACCTCCAGTAAATATTCTGCCAAGGGACACAAATCTTTCAGATTACACCGCTATCGTGTAGGAAGCTCAGGGTCCCAAGATTGTTGATACTCCATACCTAGGGCATTCTAACGAAAAGACATTCAGTTTGAAGCTTTGATCAATATCTCACAAAATGCTGCCGACATGATTGCTACACCTGTTAAGAAGTAACTTTTCGTTTTTTTCTGACCAAGATGAAATTCTACATACGCTGTGGTCTCTTTGGGAATCCACAGAGGCAAGCATGAACTAATCAATGTATTTCTTTCTGGAATTGAAATCGCTCAAGTTGTGCTATGTTAGTTGTACCGAAACTAATAACAATTGCATAATTAACTGACATGTGCAACTCATCAGAGCTTCAAATGAATGAGACAATACTCAGTACGGATTGTTGAGGATGGTTGTGATGTTATAACAAGAGAAAACCGTGTAAGTTTCTCCTCATACAATATGTATTTCGAAAGCCAAAAATTACCACAGACAGCTACGATGTCCACATTCAGGACATACTTATTTTACCCCCCTCCACCCTATATGGTGTAGTGCATTCAATTGTGATGGTTCGAGTTTGAAAATTCAGAAATTGACAAGCAACATTCTGAAATGTATTCCACAAATTGATCATATATTCCACCACTAGAGTCTGATTAGAAAACATGGGATCGAAATGTGACACAGAAGTATATGTATTTACCAATCAGGTGCTAACACGATGTGTATTGTTCTGCGTCCAATGCTATGATGGCTGCTTCATAAACTTCTCCAAAGCTTGAATCACATGGTTCTGTCGATCCAGGTGACCGATATTGAAGGAGCGTATATACAACGCAACATGTTAACATTTCGTCTAGTCTGCTTAATCAGAAAGGTAACAAGAGCAAAAACGGTAAATAAGTGAAGAAAAACTAACAACCAGTGAAAAACCAACTTTCCATTGGAGAGTGAACATTAGGTAACCGTTCTACGCAGTGCTTTTTTATGACCGCCAGACCACCGAACTTATAAGCTGCTTTGTTTTCAACAGATGTAAGAGAAACCTTGACATATTAATGAAAACTAAGATGTTTGCCTATCTTGGTTATTTGAGTGCTTGACAGTGTTTAGATTTCGCAATAGTGGGCGTGGGAGGTAATGTAAAATATTCAACAATCTCAAGTATACCCATCGTTCGTTGACGAGGAATATTGGACAAATTACTTTTATTCGGTGATACAGTTTGTAGGATGCAGTTGTGGTTGGACAATATTTATAATTATACGTCCATTAATTGTTCTGATGATGCATCGAAACGTGTTTGAGAACATCTCTAGGAAGCACGCGTTTTTCATCCGAATGGGAGAGAGACACTTGTTGACCGTGCACATATCTAACTCTGATATTCGACAGGAGGTATCTAACGAAAGTTTCAAACTGTGTATACAATTTAAGTGCCACCGTCGCCAAAATTCCACAAATCTCTCCAGCTGTTTTTGTGAAGCTTCTTCCTGCAAATTATTTAACATGACGTAGTTTATGTTGTTAATTCGTGGTTTCTCTATCAGAAGCAAAAGACACAATGCTGATGAATATCGGTTTAAATGTACACCGTGTTCGTAACGTCGAATAGCTGCTTTATGAGTTGACGTTTCACATTTCAAACTTACGAAGGTATTTTGTGCTCTTGTGGTACTTCCAAGGGGTCTGTGTTTGAAATCTTTTAACCAACTTCATTAACATCGAGCGAAAGCTTATGCCAACGGAGGTTAACAATCCTTTCACCAGTTCATGTCAAATACAACATATTAGAGTGTATAGAACATGCTGATGAAAAGAAGTGTGTGAAACCCAATCGTGAACAAGTTTATCGTTGTCGTTATCTGCTGATACGCTATTTTCTAATGTTTGAAGTTCGTACCTGCAAAAAGTTCATGTTATTTACCTCAATGAACTTATCACTGTTTACGGTAAGATCTGTCAGACTGATGGTCGTGGTGAGTTTTAGGTTGCAGTGTGGCTTGAATACTCTCGTCGACAGAATTGTCTATCAGAGTATTTTGCATGTTTTTGATGCAAGCTACTCCTAAGTGCTTGTTAAGCTAACCTAGTAGCCCACAATAACACACGAAAATAATTGTTCTCAATCAATCAATCAAATCTAGTTTCTTATTTTACTCGCACGCTTCTGCTTCACAGTTTTGCTTCTGCATTTATCGTTTCGATAAAATCAATATGCAGCTTTCATCGAAATGTTATTGATGAAGTTATGAAATCAACTGATTGTGTGAAAGCAAAGTATTGTTGCCATACTCCCCATTGTCTTCACTGCATGGAAACTCTTCTTCATAATATTTCAAAAGTCCTATTTTTCTAAATCAATTACGTTAGCGTTTTATCACGTATTAATCTGAAAATTGTGGTTTTTAGAAGCTTATGTTTTGTCATCAGAACACTAGGAAAATGAGAGATCTCACTCACACGTCCTAAGTGAGTTGACACCAACTTTGATCATCACTGACAAATAGTATAATAGGCTTAGGTTCGATTGGATTCGAATCGGCGACAGAAATGCGACCGCTCGGTGATTCATAGATGGTGCAACTTCAACGTTCAGCAGTGGTACTGGTGACTGTTAGCGTGAACTGTTTCAAAACCGATTGGACAGTCGATTCACTAGGTACTTTGGTCGACTCCATATGACAGTGAGTTTCGCTGATAACTGAGTCGGACTGTCGGACTGTGGCTTCGTAGTTCAGCTGGTGAAACGAATGTCGCGTTTGGAAATGCTGTTTCTGACACTTGTTCCAACCCAGCCAAAGCCTGGTGTTCCGTACTCGTGTACGTCTTACTTTTGAATATGTCATAACTTGTAGTTTCAGGATTCACATCAGGATTACAGGTGACACTGGTCACTAGTTTTACAGTAAGGCCGCGTTAACAAAATTAACTACCAAAACTCACCGGAAAAATGTATGAATTAAAATGTGCTTATAGACTGTCCACTACCCATATATATCAGGCTATTGTAGATAACGCCTAGAACACCTGGATCGTTCTGATATTCTCCCTGTTACTGCACCTAATGAGTGAATCGCAGATTGAACCATGACTCTCATAACACGTCAAGCAATTAGTTTATTGGTTGTATGATGTGTTTGTTCACGGTTGCTAATAAATATGCCGGACAG
>JTDE01000003.1:329574-346171 GCA_014338405.1 Paragonimus skrjabini miyazakii
CAACCGTCCTGGTAATAAATGTTTTTTCTAATGGCGAGGGGTCACCAACTTATTACTGAGCTTTGTTGACGCAGTCAATTTCACCCAATCCGGTCACATATAGCTTAGCACCAATCTAAATCAGTCATCCTTCTTTGCATCCAACATCACAAGTTCTCTATTTTAGCACTGGAGTGACTGTCGTTCTTTTTGAATAAGATATCCAGCTGTTAGCACAATTAGGATGAACGATCGCACTATACTACCCACACCACTACTACTCAGTAGAGGGGTTAGAACATGGATTTTGACATTGAAGTCGGAAAGAAACATCAAAATGCAGCATTGCATAAATTGGTTCTTGATACATAAACAAACGCAGAGAAACTGAGCATTGGCGTTTGTGGCAGCCGTGACGTCCTGGGACCAGTACCTTACGCTGATAAGTGTTTTTGTTTGTTGTCATTTTGAAACGCGTAACCCATGTGTTGGTTTCGTGAATAAATAACCCTTGCGTCATCCGTGTTCTTGGCTCACAACATTAGTTCTCGTGTTTGATGATAACCCCCTTATCACAAACACCGTATACATTGAAATGCACATCATTACCAAAAACTAAAAAATACATCAATTGTGGGACCCTCATTTCTATTGCCACACTGACATGGGTTGTCCCTGTTTCCCATTCAGCCTCCTGAATATCCGAGAATTTGTGTGAATTCACAATGAACACGGTTCACAATGATTTTCTAGCTGGTCTTCTTCAACAGAAGTATTAGACTCGAGCTCCGCCCTTATTATAGTTCGCCAGTTGTATATATCCTTGCCACGGTTGTAAATAGAACCCCCGCTACGCTTTCATGGGACAACGATGCTGACCTCGCCGCCACTGAATTCACATTCAACACTATCAAATTATCAGATGTGAATGGTGTTCTACTTGAAGTTAACAACCTACCCGAACACTCATTAATAGTCTAAATTACCTTATGTTTAATGAGATTGGAGTCTTCGATATGTGAAGGAAGTTCTACTCGCGGGGTTACCGATCACGTGCAGCAGACGATGACTGTCTCCTACTGAGAAGATCAGACAACCTGATCATCACTCACAGGCGAAAACGGTTGAGCGTTTAGATGTGATATTTTGCAAGTGTTTAAGGTGAAGTCACTGGTGCAAAATCATCACAACTGCCGCACAAAACCTTGGTCGGAGTTCTAACCCCGCTTGCGGCAAAGGTATACACAAATGGCGAGTCGCAATAAGAGAAAACTCTAGTCCAATGCTTCTTTTGGGGAGAGACTGACCGGAAAGTCCATCGGAATGTAAGGACTGCAATTGAGGATGAGTAATGCTCAACTTTAAGTTGTATTCATTGCTGACTGGAACACAGACTTGAACCGATGTTGTAATCATAAAAATGTAAAACATAGCACTGATTACCCATCATTTCGACAAAAGTTAGAAACGTTTAACATGTGCGAATATGATTTCAGTCTACGGTATTAACCAGTGGACAACACTTAAACGTTACTTAACTAACGTTGACCTACCTGCTCATAAGAAAATTCTCATCGTAAATTATCGGTGATAGGAATTTATGAATAAAGGCTGTAAAGCCGTTTACAGTCGAAAATAAAGTTTTGTACTGAACGTTATTGATTACTACAACCAGTAAATTCATTCTGGTTTTGAGAAGCGCGAAATTACATCCTTTTCTGTCATCTTATGATATCAAACACTGAAAAATATTCCGATAAACCCCACATTGTTGTTTGTTCTAATTCCTTGGTTGACATAACCAAAACATAACTGTCTACGTAATTCGGACATAGCAAGATAGTGGATATAACCTTTGGAATGCGCAACCATTTCTTCCTACGCTAAGGCACTTGAATACGCAAAACCCATATTTTGTGTGGTAGCAGGTAGACCCAGTAATAAATAGTGTGACAATGTGAAATAGAGCCAGTTGAACAACAATGCATTCATATGGATATTGCCTGTTCAACAACACCAAAATAATGTGCATCCTTGCATTTAATTTGGTTTTATATTTTGAAGTGAAAACCCTACGCAGTATCACACATGTTTTTCTACTTATCTTGTTGCGTATAGCGAGTGTACCGCTTTTTGTGTCGTGCAGCCAATATTTTTGATAGGTCCTTCTGATATCCTTCATAAACACGAAGTACCTCCTTAAAATGAACTGTCTCTTGTTTCCACACTTTATACAGAAAGTAACTTTCCAAACTAAGGTATATCTCATCAGCATGTGTTGTCGTTTTCACTTGAATGTAAACTTATGTCTATAACTTGATATGCTCGAAACATAGAAACTCAAAAGCGAACAACCACTTCGATCGGTGAAATCCTTATATTTGTCAGCATAATTCCGGTTTACTTGGCACTTATTTGTGAAGTTTTACAAGTTTAATGTGCGACAGGTTTGATGAATGCAAACCATACATTTGTGAGACGGTCAGTGGTTTCATGCATGTCTGAATGCGAGAAACGCATTTGAGTGTGTTAATCAAGTCAATTCCTCAATTTTTCGTGTTTATTGGGGATATTCTTTCACGGATAAACTAGTCTGTTGAAGTTGGATAGAGGATACACATTTTCACAAATTATAGACGATAGACAGTAGTGGTTAGATGTGCCATTGGAAAGTAAGTATTTTCGCTCATCCGAGAGACCGTACATATAAAAATCCACCAACCACATCGTTCAGCTTGTAATTCGCATTGTGGGATGGAGTAGGATGTTAACAGAGATGTTAGCTATGGTTGACAATAGTAAATAGTCCGCACGCATACCTATATCACAAGTGGTTTTTGAGATCGTTTTCACGGAAACCAAACGATATTCACAAATGGCATTCAAGCGCACATACACGGAAGTTGTTGGTATCAGCTGTTGTTGACAGTAGCATGTTGGCCGATCGGAAATGAATCTGACGTAGTTCAGTACTGTCTGAGTTTAAAAATAGACCGGTGTCCATTAGAATAGGTTGTTTTGCTGGTGGGCTGCGTTGAATAACTGCAAACCCGTTTGGGGAATAATTTTGGCAACCACATTGACAACCGATGGCAGTGAACTTTTACGACAAAAGTATTATTTCATTTCAAAATCCGTAATGGCTCAGATGTGAACATTTTGCATAAGGTTTAGCGCCGGATGCACGAACAGTCAACCCATTCAAGTAGTTGAATATTATAATTTCTATATGAAACACATCCATTTTATTTCAGTTGCTCTTCTGGTCGTCAGTAATGCTAGATTTTAAGTAAGCCGTCAACCGTTCAAAATTACAAATGATAAAACCAGTAAGATGGGTTTTCGATTTCTCGCAAATGCCTCTGGATTGCGGCACCTTCACTGTTGCATCAACCAAGTACGTTTCCGTTTGAATCATATTTCCCTCACTATCGTGATTGGTTCACTTTTATAAAATCAAAAATATACTATTTTACTATATCTGTATATTTTTAAACTGCACTTTCTATTCTCCCTTTTTTGATTATTACAATGTGCTTTACTTTCAAAAGTATCTGTTGATTTAGATTCGTTTTAAAAATACCACACGAAATTTAAATCTGTACTTGTTATTTGACTGAATGCTCATCATGAACTCGCGAATAGGTTAATCGCACAGTTCCTAACCAACTCACTAGACGTCACAGTTGTTTCTCCCTGTTATTAACCAAAGAGAATCTGTCTAACATCCGCCTTTTCACATCTGAAGATTTATCAGAGGCAAAGCGACGAATTCACTTATTCAAATTATACCGAGCACACTTTCCATTACAGCCTCGATAGAAATTACTTCAGCACTATTAGTAATCCATAACATGGAAGGTAACTGTTTTTAAGAGGGACATGCTGGTACATGCCACAAGCGAGAAGAGCCGTGTTCATGTAGCCTGCGCATATCTAATGCAGACTCGTTCAGAGATTAAAATGTTGATGTCCAACCTTACATGACGGTATCCGATTATTATGCACAGCAAAATGTGTCCTATACAGGGTTCCCGGATTGTTTTGTAAAGTAACAGAAACAACCTTAGAACAACACACTTCATTCTGTTTCGTCCATCGGCAACACGTAAAGTTGCGGCCTGAAAATCCACCAGACATGTTGTCAGTTTTTGGCAGATTCACATGGGATACTTATAGATACTATCAAGTAGGCAGTTTAATTCAATCGTTCAGTCCAACTCCACCTCACACAACTATGCAATGAATGATTCACTCACGCAATTATATTTTAATCACTTCAATACAATTAAGCGTTGAATTATGTTAATGACTGCATTGCTACTGCTAATTAGTGAGTGACGCAGGATCCCACCTGTCGTCGTTTTGTGTGCACTACACAACAAGCGAACTGACAGGTTGCACAGAATTAGCGAACAACTAAAACTGCTATCATCAGATGACCAAATGGAATAGAATAAAAAATATGATTAACAGTTTTCACTTAAAGAAGTCACCGTAGTTAACCGAAACGATCGAGTTGTTCACTGACGAGGAAGGAAGCTACATTATTTGAAAATTGTGCACCGAATCTTTACATCGTACTAATAAGCCAATTGGATGCGATTTTACTGAAAGTTTCTCCAGTCGCATGCTGCCGTACTGAGAATTGCGAGGGGATATCCAAATTGGAACCATTGAGAGTGTGAATAAATCACTGGTGTAAGAACACAGTTTTCACGACATATACTGAGCGCACAGATTATCTCGTCCATCGCACAGTTAACAACACCTCTCAGTGGCAAATCCAACTGTACGAAATTACTAAGTAGAACACAGCCTAGTTCTGATTTAGCTGTGTCTTATCTTGACGATTTCACAAATAATGACAGCGAAGTGATATCATTTGAAGTACAAAAGCAATACAGACCGTTTTGAACGCTGCACACCATTATTGTTTCCTGAATTCGATATCAAAGTTATCAACAGTTCTTCACAGAATATGTTGACATCATTAGTGGGTAGAAGTTTAAGAGATGAGGTGGGGAATCGCGGTAAATGCCTGTAATTACACAATACAAATCTCACGTACAGACTTTGTATCCACCTGAATAAACCTATTTTGGTTGATCAGCGTGGCCTTCTATGAAGACTTGTCTATAGTTAATAGGCACGCAAAAACTCAACGACATAAATCACCACACACTGACCGGGTCTTCTCAGCTGGCACCGGAAAGATTTTCAAATGTGTAACACAGCCAACAGCAGCGCATCATAGGCATCAAGATATATCAAGGATTTCAAAAACATTCCTATTGATTATAATCTTCAGAAAGGGAGCCAGCCGCATTATCTTCAACAGAATGAAGCAGCTCATCTCCACGTTATGGCATTAGTCCAATTTTATCAAAATAGTATGATTTTAGGTTGACAACGTGAGAACAAGACAGTTTATGGATACCGATACCTAAATAATGTGGCTGGCGTAGTCAGGTTGGATAGACTCGTCATCTTGAATGAAGAGATCAAGAAGTGATCCTTAATTATAGTTAATGTAAGATCCGATGACACTGGTACGAGAAGACTGGTATGGGGAATAAAGCACTGGAATTAACGTCAAAGACGAGAGTAAGGTGAACAAACAAACCGGTCGAGATTGTGCAGATTAATAACTGTGCCTTGCCACAACACGGAGACACGAACGCTGAACGGAAATAAGACAGGAGTAAACTTACCAGGTGGTTTATGTGGCATATTTGTGTATTAACCAGTCTACATGGATGTGTTAGGAAAGCACTCGATTTTATCAAGTTAGTTCGCTAGAATGTGCACTCTCATATGTGTACGTGTGTAAATGAAACATTCAGTTAGGAACTTAACCAACGATCCGAAGTCTTAAGCCGTGAAACTAAAAATACATCGATTTGATGTATTATAAATCTTTACTAGTACAAGTTGAATTGCCGAACAAACAGAGTTTTATAAGGATCAGTTATAGTGAAGTGGGGTAAAATAAATGGGATTGGCTGGGACCGAAAAAAACGGTGCGATGTATCACTAAATTAACTATCATAATCTGGCATCGCTAGACAGGAAACATAGAACTTTCACCAATGACTCGAGAGTCACACATTTGTTTCAAGAGAAATTCAGCGAGTGAGATGAAAATATGTGAGAACGCAGGTAGTGCTGTCAAGCACATGCCTATCAGCTCCAACCTGTGAATCAAATGAACTATAACGTTTAAAGTAACTGTGATGTAAATGTCGGCAGCAGCAATGACGAATGCATCATGTCTGGTTAGCTCAAAGCAATTCAGATTAAGTCAACCTCGTTCGTTATTTCATTTACTCAAAAACATGAGAATCAGTAATATCTTATCTCTGCAGTTAGCTTACAATAAAACAACATTTCGACATTATGAATATTTTTACGCAGAAACTTGAACGAAGGACCTTTTCAGGATTACTGAGTTTAGAGAATAATCGAGTGTAGAAGTCAACTTTGTTACATGAAACACTACCGACATAACTAAAGATGACGGTTCTGCAGAACGACGATCGGCCGCAAGGTGAATCAAACAAACATCTGGCGGGTGAATTCAAAGTGCAACCGCACAAATTCATTGGCAGGATAGGTGGAATCTCACAAGAACATGTGTTTACAAACTAGTCGTAAACATCTAGCCTTGTTGATGCAGACTGGTTGCATGCAGATATTAGGTACAGTTGACTGTATCGATGAACAGATTGTGTACTTGGATATTAATTTTTATTTCCATATAAGAGTTTGCAGGAAAACTAGTGGTTAATATAACCGGAATGAAGGATTGCCACCAAACTGGTACTTTTTAATTAAACTATTTACGTTGACAATGAGTGAGTTACAGCTGCCTGAAAATCGGACGTTGAATTTTGGTAAACGAGAGAAAGCCATTTTTCCAAATCCGTTATCAACGTAAACATAATTTGACAATCGCCTTCTGTTTGGATCATAGTTTTGAAATTGAACAATAATTTACTACATCCTCACAAAGGAGGAATATGTCAAACTGAACGGCGAATTATGTGGTTGATAGTTTCGATATGTGATAATATTTTCTTGTATGATCAGCAAATCACAAATATTGTTTGCATATTTGTCGAACATTTTGTAATTTTGCACTATTACTGGGAGAATCAAACATAACATAAACGGTTTAACCACAAGTCCGACCCAACAAATTTTAATGCGTTACTATCGATTGGGTTTGTATTACAATATAACTTACATTTATCGCGTCAAACCACGATCGTTCGTTGAGGACGCGCGTATTTTCATAAGGAAGCTCTGATATATCAAGACCTACCAGATATGCTTCTGCCTCAATTTGACACGAGCGATCGCTGTTCATTCTATCTCTTTCCTATTAAAGCTATTATAAAGCATAGTTTTTATATTTCTCAAATAAAGTCGGTATCCATTTATTTTTTTCAGTAACAGTATTGTGTAGATTCACAGTGATTGTACTTCGATTTGGTGTGTGTATGTCTGTGAAGAATACGTTCGAAAAAGTCTATATAATGTACTCATCGTCATATTTGCAAGTATTCTTCAGGTTCTTCTGATGACACCTTTGTAATGAGTTCACTGCGAGTGCATGTCTCCTTGTTTCCGACAGCAGAACCAGCAGTTCTGGTCGTGAATAACAAAGTGCTACGTTCTCTGATTCCTTCATCGACAGCGTGTTAATGGAACTCTATTTGCAGGAGGTGATTCATCTGCATTATAAAAAATGTACCTGCTTGATAGATTTTTGGATGTAGATGTCAGTTCAGCTGACACAAAACTGCATTCACTGAGCGACAGGACCAACATGATCAGTTAACGCGTATCTGACGGTTCTCGCTGGAAGGCCGACGAGGCTCTAGGGTTTAAATCTGTGAGGCACAAGTACGTTCCATTCACCCCCTAATTGTAAAAAGCGTAACGAAATAGTGAAATCTGAGCTGAAATTTCTTTGCTGATTGGTTTGGGAAACTAAAGTGCTGACTCGTCAGTAGTGCTCATTATCAACTTCTGACGTTTTAACAACTGATTACAAAACGACGACTACGAAGATACCAGTCTCACTCCTGTGGACTTCAACATACATATTGTTACTAATGTAAACAATAAACCCAGGAAAAGATATTCGTGACCCGATTTTGAGGATGTTAATAATATTTTGATTCTATGACAGGCCTTGCATTAGGTCAACGATCACAAAAATTGTAAACATAGGGTTCCGTTGCATGCCCATTACTGTCCCATTCATAACAGAATGGTAGATAAATGTGTGCGACGATCGAAAAGGTTGTATTCCAAGGTTGCAAGAGGAACGATGTTCCGTGAGTAGCCGCCAATTATGTTCTGAGTTTTGGTCACAAGCGCATCGCCTCCTACTGATCAGCCTGTTAACTCTGGACATCCTACCAGGCGTGTTAGAATGTTCCATTGATTTCGGCAGGATGAATGGCTTACAATCCGAAGAAGGCACTGTTCAACTTGGCCCCTATACCGAAAGTACACATATCAACCCGAACAATATGTGAGATCAATCTGATCTGTGCGGAATGCGCAGTGAACAAAATGGAGGTGTTGTATCGTCCCAGTTTCCTTCATTATAGCAACATCGTTTGAGCTGATGAAAATGCTCATGCACCTGAATAATGCCAACTTCCTAAGTGAAAACTTTGCCAAAAAGAGATCGGTCAGAAAAAGTAGCATACGCCCAGCTATCTTTGAACTTTGTTGGCTTTGGCGTCGTAAAAATGTCTGCCGTTGAAACTCAAGATGTTTAATTCAGTTGTGAAATCTACTTTTACTCTACGGCTTGGACATGGCCAGTTTGCACCGAAGACTGGAACACACTTCGCGTGTTTGATCTGAACGGTGTGCATCATTTGACCTACGTCAGGTGGGATGAGGACATGCATGTCGTGGTCGGTACGTGCTGGCAGTCACAAACCATTGAAGTTGCATGGCCAGTTATTCATATTATAAAACCGTACAGTTTATACACTCTGAGTGTGTGTCGGTTGCGTGGTCTTTCAATTAATTGTCAGTCACCAGTTCGGTGAAGTTCACCAGGTGGTCCAACAACGACGTATTCACTCAGGATAATGTCCCAGTCCCGTTGATTGAAGGACCGACCGCATGATTATGGACCTCAAGGTCACTCACATCATTACATAGATTCTTTATTTGAAATAGCAGAGTGCTGCTTTGTGTTTTTATCCACAAACTCCCTTTAACTTAGTCTTAGTCAGTCTAGTTTTCTTCTTTCATGGTCATTCTAGAATATATCATTCAGGGGAATTTTGTTTTGTCCATAACGGCATGATCGTTTATTAATAAGTGAATAAATATCAGCGACTGCGTCGCATGGAAGTAAAACAACGTTTGATCTGTCGGCCGCCGTTGGTCTTGAGATTTTCCGGAATTATTGAGGCATTTTACTACCGGTGCGATACAAGTAACAATGATCTTTTGCACAAACTATCATTCCTTTCATGCACTTTAAGATGCTGCAAACTAGTCCCATCGTTTGCAACCTAATTACCGAGACCTCGTAATTTTATAATATCCACATCGAATTTCCGCAGCGGAAACAAACAGGCAATTGAAAGTACGTGTTATGGAATGCATTAGGCACACACCGGTCCATCCACATAATGTACACCAACTTCAAAAGCTAGGCAAAGATTCGGCAATTCATACTACATCTACTGTCAGATAATCACCGGCCGTTTCGATCATGCTCGTATGATTCGCACGGGTCTGTCTTCCCATGAGGAGCGATGTTGTGCTGAAGCCCTTGCCACTCATATCCAACTTGCGTGCGTCAACCGCGATGATAGCATACCACCTCTGAAGTGTGGTGTCGATGTGTTAATAAACCCAGACACACGCGCCTTATATATATCATGTAGATTGAATATTACCGACAAATGATCGCAACTATCACATTTCCACAGACAGTCCAGTCGACCCCTGTCGAAAAGAAGCACTAGACACGAGTTTTGCTCTCATTAGTGAAGCTCGTCAGATGTAATGCATACCTCTGCCACATCCGGAACTAGAACTCCGGCCACGCTTTCATGAGGCAACCGCGTTTACCACTGCGCCATTGACCTCACATTAGGCACGACCAAATCATCATATGTGAACGCCCAACCACTTTCACTTGTGAGTGGTGATCAGATTACCTGATCGCCTCGAGAGGATACACAGTTACTCTATGTTAACTCCTGGCAGTGACAAGGATATGCACTACTGATAAGCTCTCATGAGAGCGAAACTCGGGTCTAGTGCTTCTGCTATTCGAAAGGGACCGACTGGAACGTCTATGAGAATGCGACAGCTGCGGTCAATTGTGGGTGATTTTCAGTCTACACTCGAAAAGACCAATATCCCTTACTGCTCATCGGTTATCTATAGAAGTCTAACCCCCACTAAATGGACAATGGATTCGGTCAATACATTCAGACGTAACGTAAGTTGACTTAACCACGTGCCCACTCACATGATTTCTGTTCGCTTGTCAACAACATTTTGCTCAGAACACTGCTGAGGAAGGCGACCCGAAGTAGTTGAAACGTTGGGTATTACAACCTTTTCATAACGTTGCGTGTCACTCAGTTTGTTTATTAGAAACCTGTGAATCACATCAGAAACCTTTTCATTATCTCCAATGCTTGAACAAATCAAAGCAGCTTTATTGTCGGAGATGGCGAAATAATTGTTGTTGGTAAAACTAAATCCCACTCGCAGCAAAAATAAAAAAGAACTCAATAATCATGGTTCCTGATAGGCCCAACTTCATGGGCCTGAGGCGTCGCGGGTCATGCTCAAAAACCAAAGGTTAATTTCAGAAGTTTCTGTAGGAACGCTACAGCGCGAACAATTTTCATTCTCTGGTACACTTATCAACAAAGTTGCACAGACGACTCACAGTTTGGGTAAGCGGTACTTAAGCGTGTATAACCGTATATCAGGAACAATTATCGAGAATATAAGAATTGTCTCCAGATTTCAGTCGCGACTCACAATCACAGTAAAGTAACTAGTCGCTCAAAAAATCACCCAGTCTAGATCTGACACGCCCCTGTCGTCTTGGAAGGCTGCGCTATTGAGTCAGAAAACCCGTTAGCCATGCATTTTAACCAGCCCATGTCAACTGAACCTATACAGTAGGCTTGGAAACAGTTCAAAATTACACATATTTCCAAAAGCAAGTTCAAAGGTAAAACAACAGACTATCTACCAACGTCGTCATTGCAAGCAGTCTATGAGGCAATGGCAAGTTTGGTGGATTGTTCTTTCTGGGTCAAAACTGATGACCTTTAATTTATCTTGAGGGAGCACCAGGGCCTTCTTAAGGGATTTTCACAAATCATGAATCAGTTGGTTGCTCATGAACGTTAAACGAAGGCTACTAACACAGGGCTCATCATATATGTGTTTCATCCTGACTTTTCCAGAGACTTTAGTAGCAGTGACTCCTACATCTTGGTAAAGAAACTCTGTAAATATAGAGTCGATATACGCAAACCCAGGTGGATTAAGGTTGATCGAACTGGACGCAGATTCACCGTCAAGGTTAAAGGAGTGTTTTTAATCCAGGAATCGTCGATGTTGCTCTACGCCGAAGGCAAACATCTAGCGAGTTCTGGAGTATATGAAACCATTACAACGAGATTTAAATTGTCCAACGCAGTGGTTCATAAACATAGTTTGTCGTGTAAAGTCATGACCTTTCGCCATCGTAGTAGTGTTGACTTTTGCCTTAGTGACAAAACTGCTAGTATCAGTTTACGAACGACTCCTAGACACCACAGTGACAAACGATTTTAGTTTGTTCACAAACTGTGCAGACAAGGCTAGGAAAGAACAAACAACCTCGGACATTTCAAGAAAAATATGTAGGACATTCCACCATGAAATATTTTCCACTATGTTCATCTATATAATGCGCCAACATTCGGAAACGAACAGAGAGACCTGTCGTCCATTACCGTAAATAAGCTTTGTCATCCATTGAAAGGAATTAGAGAGATGGACCATTAGAACAATCCTGAGGCTGAGGAGAATTATCTACCCAGGGAGACTAGCAGCATCAGGCTAAGTCCGAATGAACTACAAATACTACAAACGGAGATCTCAGTTTCATTAACAACAGACTCCACATACTCGGGCAACTTTTGGCGCATATCTTTGCACTGACCAAATATGGTTGGCTAATGAATTGCTTACTGAAAGTGAGCAATGGAATAGATAGGTTATGCTGTAGACGGAACCGTTTCACAGTTAGTGCTTGCTCACATTGCAAGGCATTATCCAACAGTGTGGTCATGACTGACCGGTTGAGAAATTTAAGATATCATTCCATGGGCACATTCTTGACAAACAACATCCATTGGAAGTTATATTGACGACTATTCTAGTTCAGTCTCGCAGGTAATTAGAGACGCACATGTGACAAAACGACTTTCAATGTTTCACTGATAATTGCCGATATGACTGCATTTGAGCAGCCTCATTGCATGTTCCTGTTATTTACTTTTCTAAAAATTCTTCTTACACATTTAAGACACCCAACGTGATGTCCTGCCAATCAGCGCGGAGATAGCAAAGCATAACGAAAAATCTTTCTCCGCCCCATAACACCATATGAACCTGTGAGTCATGGCATCTTGAGCTGATTTTATCACTAACCTGGGATACTTCTGTGAACTTGGTTGCAAGTTCAAAATAGCACAGAAAAACCTCCCTTTATTTCGACGACCTGTTCGTCCTACGTTCTACTTCACATACCAAGCAACGTTCACCTTAATTAAAGTGACAAGTGGCGCTGGTGTGAAGTCCTGCTGAAGCAGGTGGTCTCCTCTATCGTGACTCCATATCTCAGCCGACTGTGCGATCACCGTGTTCTCGTATGCTGTTTCCCTCACTAGGTCGAATTCTGCCGGTGCTCCAATTTTCCACATCTTGTCACAGACTGCTCTGTACCTGTTTATGTTGTTATTGCTGCTGTCATCTCCGTTGTTGTTGTTGTTGTTGAAATAAACCGTCTTACCATTCGACTATCATTCTGTTAATCAGCGAACCTAACGATTTGGCGAAAGGAGATGAGATAAATTAATTAGATCATGACTAATATTCTTAATGCATCTTCCCCATTTAGGAACTTATCTCCAGAATAGCCTACTGTTAAACAATGGTTAGGATGGAAAATTAATTTTACAAATTATGTTCACCAGTTTACAGTGCATGGTAATTGTCAGAATTTGGATGATCTTTCATAAATTAAATTACTCCGTCATTACCTTGATCAGGATGGAGAACGGCATGTTGACCACATGCGGTTACAAACCAAACAAGATGTATTATCAGCATCGAAACAACTAAAAAGTATATGGTGAGGATGACATGTTTTATGGCACGCTATATTGCTCGTGTTTATGACAATAAACCTCGTGAACGATGGCTACTAGAAGACAAACAACTCTCAACGTAGGTGAAAGCTTGTGATGTCATGCGATGACAGGCTAATTTAGTCAAAGAATTTGCACAAATTCTTTCTATAAAACCTATATCACACACTTATGTTAACCAGGTAGCGTAAATTACTTACGTATTCTTGTGACTAAAAGAACGGGTCCAAATTTCCTTGATCGAGTCTGGATGAAACCTATCCCTGTTATCCTGTCAAATGTTGGCACAATTGCGGCTAAGTCACAGTGATCTACAATTTTGAACGCACGTGCAAATTTGTTTGATCAGACGAAGTTTGAAAAGCTCGACAATTATGCCGCACATTTGCGATTCACACCGAGAGCAATAACGAAGTGCTGGAACGCCCGGACCTTGCTGTGCGTTCTTCGTAATGAAATTGAAAATGAAATATGCCGGCTGCAGAAAGAAGTACGATTGAACTTTTCCATTATCCAGATTGGGAAACGCCCATCGTACCCATATCAAGATCTGAAAACACTGTAGGAGTCTGTGGTGGTAATAAAATAACTGTGAACCGCAAACTGAACATGCCAAGTGGTGATGATCGTAGTTCCAGTGATACTGGGTGATTACAAAACAATTCGTACATTAGCCAACCGTAATCAAGTACTAGTTGCTATTACGCACAGCTTGGTCAGTTGCGACTAGTTGTTACAGTTGTTTCCAAATTCAATCAACACACTCATCTCCTTCAGGTTTTTTTGTCACATCTCACCTTGCCTTGTTATATCCTATGTTTTTGGCCGTCTAGGGTCGCCCGTTAAGCCCATTATTCCTTGAAAACAGCTAAGTGCTTCAAAGTTTACCCAACCAAGCCTGTTCGGTTAACTGTTACCGTGAAACTTGCTTTTTTCTTCAGAAGTACTTCTTTCAGCTATAGTAAGTTGCACATTGTCCTTGAGAAAGGTCGCGAGATTTCCCGGTGGACATTGTATCGTTTGTCTACTTAGTTTTCATCACCGAATCTTTATTGTAAATACTTTTTCGTAGCCGAGTAGCTCCGTATTTCAGGAGCTTTGTTCGTAGTGGTAGTGACAATTTGGTAGGCCCGGATTAGTAGCAATTCTATTGAATTATTAGAGCAGAAACCGGAAAAACTATCCCCTAGCATCTGACTATCACTCATTTCTGTTCATTACTCACATACATGGCTCCATTGCCGAAACGGAGACTTCGGGTGGAACCAACTAAACTTGTTGATCGTACTGTATAGAAACAAAAATGAATAAATATCCCTGTTGACAGACATATTCTCGATCATTTTCGCTTCGTTTAGGTCAAACTCATGTTCCACCATTCGGAGTAGATGGCCCAGAAGTGTCAATTCTGTTTCAAGATAATTCTACCATTTTTGCAGGAGCACTTCAAGGTCCGTGTTACGTAGACATTCGTCTTTAAGTAAATCGTCTTATCGTCCAGAGCACATGCTATTCCTTCAAGTCTGCCAAGTACCTGAATTAGACGTTTCTCGTCAACTTCGCGACAAACAGAAGCACTGAAAATGAGTATCAGATGTGCTTAGATAAGGAAAGTTTGCACCTAACACGGATATTTGATATATGAAAGTAGAACAGGGCGAGCTTTGGTCAATTCATGCAAAAGGTCAACAAGTCAGCAGATCTTTGTTCTTTGGAGAGTACAGTGTTCAACAGTCTATGGTCATTGCATCCGCGAATATTACCCAGTGTTTACGACCTGAATGCACGACTCAATAGGCTCATTTGCTGACAATATCGCTCTACAATTCGTGTTTAAGTTGCATTTATAAAACTAACCGAACTTCCCTAACAATTGACTCAATTTTTATATACATAGGGCATCCACCATAACTGTTTGCACCTATTACATAGATACAGTAACTATTACATATGTTACAAATGTCAGTATTTTTGACAGGTGGTGTGTGTCTCACTTGCACCAGCTTCATTGCAACTGCATAGCCATGATGGCCGGCAGTTATTACGTAACATTTGCCAGTGCTTTTCCCACAGTGGCCTAAATGTAAGGTTCTCATCTATTCCTGAAATACCTTCACATATTAGTTGTCAAGTTACCTTTGACAATGATTCTGTTGCAGAAAGAAGATGAGCTTAAAAGTTCCCTTTGTCATACCAAGGAAATCGTAGACGTTATTTGCTACTGATATCACGTCATTCACCTGTCTATAATTGACAATAGTGAAGTTCATCAAAACCCGTCTGTCTCCGTCTCCAAATCAATACAGGAATATCACTATTTAGAATCCTTTCGATCCCTTTTGATAAATTCGTCAACACTGCATTACTATGAGACCTCTGTTTTCAAATCTGCCACACTTCAGGCACTCAATTGTTATCCATGACATGCAGCACGTCAGGAGGGGCAACTACACTCATATTCGGTGAATCGAACGGAAATTCATCTGCAAGATTTCTTTTCCTTTCCAACACAATGTCTCGCACCACGAGAGCCTGATGGGCAGAAACTAACTTATTTCATCAGAGAAAACGACAGTTTTATAAAGAAGCAACATTAGCGTTCGAACGAATTTCGTAAAGGCGAATTAAATTTAGCAGCTGATTGCTGTTCTGACTGGCTGGTGTCAGTCGGCTCCCGTTGCGCTCCAAACAGTTTGTACGTGAGCTGTGATCGACCGTACTTTCTCCAATGCAATTTCTTTACCATCCATCGTAGTCAATGACTCGAGAGACAAATCACCATCAACTTCTTTAATCTCGTTGTTTTTCGTTTCACTATGTTTAGACCGCCTAACAGGGAACATTTGTCAACAGTTCGAATGCTTCAGTCTAGTGCAGACCACGAAGTAACATTCACACGTACTGCTTCCAGGAACATATTCCTTTCCACTTCGATATTTTGGCGTTTGCTGTGAAGATACTGAGTCATTATGTATCGAAAAGGCATCCATTGAAGCGCAATCTTTATTGTCCAACTCGCCGCGCGCCTCAGCTCGCGTTTATGAATCAGAATTTCTGTCTACAACACACCCTGGTTGCCGTTCACACGTCGTGCGCAGTTCTGCCCGGTTTGTGTGTGACCGGTGCCTTTTGTCATGGGGTTTTCTGCCCGTAGATCACTGTCTGTTGGTAAGATCACCTTG
>JTDE01000003.1:362765-399330 GCA_014338405.1 Paragonimus skrjabini miyazakii
GATATGTTAACGTTCTGTGTACTGTCACCAGTCGTGAACATAAAACAAGTGAATTCTATGCGACAGACAGATTGAGACAGACAGGAAACGAATAAGCATACATTCATACCTTCGTTAATTCGATGGATCACTTCAATCAATTGTGTACACACGAGGCCGACTGTCTAAAAGCCAGTAATTTCGAGTTCTGATTGAGTAACCCTACTCTGATTGGGCTAAATGAGTCAATGTGGTTACCTGTCGTCGTAAATTGTCTAACAGTTGGTGATGAAGGATTTTGAGCGGTGGATTAAAAGTTTGAGTATGGTGTTCATTAAGATGTTTTAATCATTCCAGGACCAGTTCTGCTAATCACTGAGATAGTTAAAAACAAGTGTCGGCGAGTACACAAGTTATATAGTGGATTTACATCGATCCCATTCTAACAAATATTTCTCTTCATGGGATAGTTGCACTTTTATGATTTTACAATCTGGCCAGATCTGTGATATAGGTATGTTACTTGGTTACCTCAGGGATCCCATTTTGCTGTGTGCAGAAAGACCTTCATTCAGATAAAGGGACGGATTGACATGGGTATTATACCAGGCCCACAACTAGCCGACTATTTTCACTCTTCACCTGCCTCTTCCTGGATTTTGCGATTTGTCTTATGACATCTTGATGAAATCTAGGTTCACATACTAATCTCGCTAAATCACCTCGTCAAGGTTTGATACGGGTATGAAAATGCTTCTAATCTGTACACATTAGGGACCGTTATCAAGCGCTTTGATCTAGTTAACAAGCAAATATGTACGTCAAACCCTTCGGCAACAAATTTCTTCAGGACAGTTGACCGATTCTTTTCCTCTCTCTCTCTTTTCCGAGATACTCGGACATCCTAAGACAAACTGAAAGATTTCAAAATTCTGAAATACGCTGTCGTGTATTAACGATTGAAACTACCCAAGTAGTCCTCCAGTGATGCTCTCCACTCAAAAGGAAGTGCGTTTGTCACCGACTATTGATATAATTAGTTTACCAACCCCATCGAACAAATATAAACTTCTGATTGATGCGAGTGTCCCAATTGATGACTTGTGAAATTCCACTTTTGTCAGAAACGTGTTTGGTAAACTTACAATACGATTATGTCAAGTGCTGTTCAAGTATTCTGACCAGCAATTTCACTTGGAAGTAGAATATTAAAACTGATAATAATAGTTTTCAAAATAAATTCTTCATAGAATTCATCTTCATCTTCATTTATGGATTACATAGTAGATTACGGATCCAAGTTGAATAATCATTATAGCTCGAAGCTAGTTGCGCCAAGTCACGATATCTCTACAAAAAATACTACCAACCAATTAGTCAAACTGATCTCTTTTGTTTCGATTGCATCCGCTAGGTTTTCAGTCTTTTAGACTATTTCAAATAGTTGGATGGCTGTATGAACACAAACATCCTGCGATTAATGAGTCAATCAACCAAACAGAACGCTACTGTCCAGAACTGGTTTAAAATAAGTGGCAAACAAATATCAATCAGAAGGACAATTTTAGCAACATGTTCAGGATATTCCTGACCCCGCTTTGTATGAGTACTCTTGAGTATACGGGTTGTAAATAGACTTATGAGGAAAAACTGAGAGCAAGAATTTTTCAAGCAAATTCACTTGAACAAGATAGGCCACCGGTCATGTCGAACCTCTATGCAGAAACTCTAACAGACCAACAAGCAAACCATGAGCTAAATTATTTTACTGGTTAACATCACGATGAGGATATAAGATTACAAACTGTGAAGAACTCGGAGCTTTTTAAGGTTAAATAACAGATGAATCCTTCATTGGCACATTCAGTACGTAAACGAGCATGTTTCGCAAAATGTGACGTCAATTACAAGAACTGTTAAGAGCTCAAAATGTAGATTGTGGCAATCTCCCTATCACAGCACATGCTACACGTCCAGAATGGTGGGATATTTGAACACATTGACCGCAGAAGACATAGTTAGTAAGTTCTTTTAGTACGGTAGAGTCTTTGGCTTGCTTAAGTTGCAGGAAAATGCCCGGTTTAGACACTGGAAGAAAAACCGGATATTTACCTGCAACTTAAACAAGCCAAAGACCCCATCGTACTAAAAGAACATACTAAGTTTATTAAGTTCAGCACGCAGTTGGCAGAAGCGGACGTGACCATTCTGTTCTTGGAGCAATGCGTCGACCGGTTAGAATTTCTGAGACAATATTGGTCAATCCTGATGCAAAATCGTATCAGTATTACGGGCACTTCGTTGTAGCATCAAGTTTTGAACGAGAAAGACACATGGACCAACAGAGCAATTAATTTGGAAACGAAACAGAACAATGCAGCGAGGATATTGAACGAACTAACGCACAATGAGGCGAAACGAAAAGATCATAATATCCAAACCTGCTAAAGGCGCAGAAGTTGTCATTCTCGATAAGGCTGTCTACTTGAGTAAAATGAACTCGTTGCTGGAAGATACAATCAAATTTGTAATTATAGACAACGAGAGGGATAAAACGATAGCTATAGAGAAGGCTTTAACAAAATCGTTGCGACGTTTGAAACAGACGGGACTTATCGATTCAAGTACGTTTTCGAGAGTCAGACCAGTGGGCACTGTTATCCCTAGACTTTACGGCTTGCCTAAGATTCACAAAAGTGGAATACCCTTACGACCGATCTTAGACATGAGTAATTCCCCATATCATGCAACTGCGAAATGACTAACTGAGATGTTAGAGCTTGTAAGGAGACAGACAGCTGTCCACAGTTTGAGTGATTCTTTCGAATTCGTTGAAACCTTGAAGAAGCTAAACGTGCCAGGAAAAGAATATTCTCACTTGGTGTAACATCCCTATTCACTAATATCCCGCTCAGGGAGACAATTGAGTTTCTAGGCGATCATCTTGAGAACAACTCCATAAACGTAGGATTACCGATAGAAGACTTGAAAACGTTGTTATACCTTTGTGCCTATAATGTTCAATTCCAATTTTCCGGTAAACTATATCGGCAAAAGGACGGGGTAGCAATGGGATCACCATAAGGACCATTATTAGCTGATACCTTTATGGCAAAGGTTGAAAATGGTGTGCTAGCGACCACGATTAACTCGTTCACTCTGTACAAATGATATGTAAATGATATTATTTGCGTAACTGATGAAACAATAAACCCCAAAGAAATACTGAAACGGTTCAACTCAGCCCATAGGAATATCCATTTCACCATGGAGCCTGAGTCACCCGAACGTATTTCGTTCTTAGACGTGTTCTTATCTCGTCGCTCAGATGGGACGATACAAAGAAAAGTACACCGTAAGTTAACGTGGACCGGGCAATATACGAACTTTTATAGTTTTGCACCATTAAGACAGAAAATTAATCTTATCCGATGTATGATCGATAGGGCTTAGAAAATATGTTCTAGTGACACTCTAGAAGAGGAAAGACAATTCATATTCAAAGTACTAGTTGAAAATGGTTATCCCGAACAATTTATTCACAGACATATGTCAAATAGCACAAAGTTGAACAATCAGCACACTGTAGAGAAAAAGTCTGTTTATATTTCATTACCTTTTAAGGTCGATAATGCCTCAGATATTATAAGCAACAAACTTAGCGTAGCCCTAAACTAGACTTATTTTGCAGCCAAACTGTGTGTTCAGTTTAATTCCACACCGATTCTGCGCCCTCAGTTGAAAGATACATTGCCTGTTCATGCTGCCTCTTACTGTGTATACCATCTCGTTTGTTCCAGTGGAACGAGCTATGTAGGCCGCACGACACGGCGATTGTCTGAACGCATTCAGGAGCATCATCCGGTTTGGCTAACTCGGGGCTTAGCCAAATCTTGCTCGTCTTCTATCGCTGCGCACCTAATGGAATCCAATCACTCAATCGATCCCAACGAATCATTCCGTCCTATCTATCGCGTTCATGGATTACAACCAAAACGGGTCAAAGAGCGCCTGTTGGCAGCCGCAGAAGCAATAGCCATCCGCTTGCTCCCCCCCCACTATGTATTCAAAAGCTCTTCGTCAAACACTGAATCTTCCATGGACAGATGTCCACGTTCGGCAACAACAGATTACGTAATCAAGACCGCTACCGTAACAGCCATCAATTATTTGTACAATCGACGTGAAACTACGGTGTCCAATTTGCATGCAATCCTGCCTATTGCCTTCAGTTTGAATTGTCAACCAGGGTTTGTTTTATAAATGATGAGCTGACGAACATCATTCTCAGCCGCTGATATATTGTTCTTAACGATGTTGATGACTGACAGCCCTAGTGTCCACACCGCTCGCACCAGTTCCACTATAGTATGTTTAACAAATATCGTTTATTTTGAAGAGCAAAATGCACATCTTCGTTCAAAGGAGGAACAAACGGTAACACCAAAATTAAACAGCAGATATGTAAAAAGGTGAATGTGAAAATAAACTGCCTGTCATATGTGATACGCACCATAGTTAGTAACACTGGACAGCCGACAATTCCTCCCACAATAATAGCAATCGTTAATAGTCAAGTCATCAAAAGTTACTTGTGCGGTATGTAACAAACTGGTTTTTTTAAATACACAAAAAAAATAATCTAAAAAATAAAATAAGGAAAACGGTCAATCTCACAAAATCAAAAGTTCTTCAGGGCACATGGGTGTCATCACAGTCGAGGCTCGCGCATCGGGACAGAAAATTTTCCTTCATAGTGAGGTAACTGTCAGAGAGGTGGCAACAGTTATTACCAGAGTCCGCACTAAATGTGTCGTAGGGAATCTAGAACAGCCAGTAGACATAATTCCGTTACTGCATAGAAGGGCAGTTCCAGTCGAAGAATAACGCTACATGAAAAGAGAAATAGAATACGGCAAAAATATATGATCACAAGTAAACGAAAATCAGAGTTCACATCACAGCCCAAAGTATGGAGAACCGATTGAATGGCGGCATTATGAGAGTCGGTTCTGTACTTTACAATATTGTCTGTCCAGGCAGATTGGCTTCGGTAGTCATCCACTATACTGACATTAACCACCATAGCAGGGCGGTCACGAACCGCAATCACATCGGATTTGATGAACAAGCTTGTTGTTGGTACTCGCAACTCCTCGAAGACTGTATAGCCTAAGGTGCGCAGTCGTTCCCCCAAGACTTGGGCCACGCTTCACAATAACCAGAGCACTGTCATAACCAAAATGAGGATAACTCACCTAGAAGTGGTAACCTGTTTGCCCCAAAAATGAAAAAAGTTAACATTTTTCCAAGATACGTTTGACACATTTCTCCGAAAAAGATAGTTAACATCAACTCATCATCTGTACTCGTAAGTTAAAGTATCACTAAACCGCCTGCAGCCAGGGAGAAAAATATCATGGCTGATTATTTCCCGAGTGGCTCGTAAAATAAACAGTTAATTACCAACTCATCCGTGTATATTTTTTCACCACCTACCACAGGAATTAATTCTGCGATTCCCTGCTGCACCTCGGACTGCGGTGAATTGAAATTTGTAGCCTTTTCAAATGACCTCAAAAATAGACAAAATGGGGACATTTTATTCGCACGTTAACAAGCACGTCTACGAGTCTGTGCAATCATTAAATAGGATGGAGGTAAAGCCTTCTAAATGACACTAGCCCACGTTGTTCACTCATGTGGTCAAGCAAAGTAAACTCGCAGTTGCCCTTGATCAAGGTTAAGTACACAGACCTCGTTTCATTGTCCTTTGGCTTGGGTGACCCTCGTGAGCTTTTACCCGAAAGTATATGACTGGTCTCATGCAAAATTAAATCAGGTCAACGCAGCTAGGTGAAGAACAGTGACAATAAAATGCACGACAATCCGCTACTAGTGGACGCTTATTCTAGTTCATTTATCTCCATTCGCTCATCTGCCATAAACCTTAGATCTAAAACCTGCCCCCACATCAACGTACTTATATTTGTGCACATAACTTCAGTTGACAAGTTCAGGAAAGCATCGACTAGCAAAAAAGCTAGTATCTTCGAGTTTCCATTGCTCAACAGCGTATTAAACGAGTTCACCAGGTCAACTTGATAACGTGTTATCACCAGGTATTTAGCAATCTGCTGTTGGATTTCAAGCAGCCGGTTCACCAAGTTCAGGTTAGTGCATCATTAGTTGTCGCAGTCATTCTAGGATGCGCTTGTACACTAGCTGTGATAGTTACCTAGTGAATGAATGCCCCGAGAAACTCACTGAGGTATATCAGAAAGTGAACAGTAGCACAGAGCCCGTTTTGACAGCTCAGAAAAAGAATATACTCCTGTTTTTGTCATTCATGGTTGATCATCTAGTCAATCATGTCTCGCCCAAACTAATGTCTAATGTAACTTGAGCATGTTCGGCTGGACAGTTGCGCCTAGTTCAAACCACTAGAGGATCAGTAGTTCACAGTCTCAAAAGCAATCCGTCAAACTCTTTTATCTTTCGTGGTGTGTATCAGTTCACTTGCAACTGTATTGATGCTTATACAGATGAACTGCTAGGGATCACCTGGTGGTAGGTAGACTGTGTTGTAAGGAAAGTGGATATAACTAGGCTCCCTGGGCACAGATAAGCAGTCCGATGTTTTTGAAAGCTGTACGCAAAGTTCCAAATGAAAGAAAATATATGTACGTCGCCCATTAATTTAAATATCCGTGGTTAGTGTGATTACGAGGAATTTCGATCTGTAGGTCAGTAATCATGTATATGTTACTGTTTGGAATGGAATCTGGTCCACAAGGTTTCTGTGAGAACCTCTACGGCGCGAATGCTTTGACGATTTCGGTAAAATGATCACGTATGACTGTACTTTATAATTAAAAGGCAGACGATATAATTTAAACGTCAACCTCACTAAAGAGAAAGCCAGTCACAGAATCCTAAGTTTTACCCATAAGTAGAACCCATAAGAACCCTGTACAGGTAAGCCTGCTTACGGCCACTAGTCAATAAAATCACCAAAGGTCAGAACCTTCCACTAACTAGAGTAGCCAGTAAACGGTTGAATAGTACAATATCATGCAATATATCATAAGAGAACCAAGATATGTAACGCACCAGCCAATTACCAAGATGAGGGGCTACGCTGCTCTTTTACTCGGGTATCCGGTCATTCTGGAAAAAGATTATAAGACAAATGTCATTTTCGTATTTAACATTACACGCACACGAGGTCTTTGTTATACCAATTGTCTTAATGCACCGCACACCTCTTGAAACCCATCTATTTTGTTAAGAAGCGATATGATACTACCATACAGAAGTATACTGGTGCTTGCGACGCAACCCTTTTTGAAAGTCTAGTGTTCTGCAGCAAGTACCTTCCGGAAAACAAGACGAACTCGAATCTTTGGATATCTAGGCTAAAGCCTTCAATTAAGCAGGCTACCAAGTCACACTTTTAGTTTGTGATCTTACTGAAATAGATTGCAATGACAACGTAAGGTTTTAGGATTATACTGGAAGGGCGGCAGAATTAAAACACCATACGGCTCATGGTCACACGACGTGTTTCCCCAGACGAGTTTGCGAGATACCTGACGTCATCCGGAAGCAGACGGTAACTGGTAAGCCAAACCAACAGTTTTTTTAACCTTGTGGTACATCCAACCTTTTACACATCAAACTCTGAGCGCTGCAATGGATATCACACGAGTAGTCAAAATAATCTGTTCGCAATTATTGTCTAAAAGTTAGTTAGCAAACTGTTTGCAGCAGTGAACTGCTACCTATTTGAATCAATGAGTATATTGACAAAATCATCAATAGTCAGTCGTGGGGGAAGTTGCAGATGAGAGCTGCATCTTCTGTCACAAACTATACGTTTTCTACGGTGTAGGAAATTCTATGTAAGTTCCAAGTAGCTAAACGGACTTCGATTGAACCGTCAGTTTTACCGTGAGTAAAAACATGATACATTGAACAGCTTTTTGAATAGGTATTTCCATAAGGTTGGCATGAAAGCGTCACATATATGTTGTAAAAAGCCTATTTGTCTGTAAGCACAACCCTACCGTGCTGTTTCCTCGTTGTAAGCTTTCACGATTTGCTCTTTAAGAAGTTGTATGCCATAATCAACGAAGCTTGAGAAAGCCATTGCCTTAGCCTTAACTGTTATAGATACATTTCTGTTTACCGATAGCTTTATAACGAGGTTTTTTGTTTTAAGATTAGACTCACCTTCATGCAATATCATTAAGAAATAGTGACTTTGTTTTCTAGTCTATGATACACGCATCGGATTTTTGAGAAAGTTTCACTAGTTGTCTAAAAAAGCACGGATAGTACACTATCAGCTTTACTCGAGTTAAACTCGCGGTGTGAATAGGATGATGAACTATATTTTACAGTATATCTTTAGATTGGATTCGTGTGACTTTAAATCCCATCCTGGATTAGGTGATATCGGGATTCATGTTTCACGTCAGTGTGGCCCCTGCTAAAAACTTTGTCATTCAAAGATCTAAAATTTAGCAAGTAAGACGTGGAAGGCGTGCTATAAGATGTTGTAAACAGCTTCGGGAACTCTGACATACGTCACTCGAAATAACATACAACAACAAAATCCAGCAACGTTTTTATTATACCTAGTCTGTGCATAGTCTGTGAAGCAGTATGTATGAACCTACACCATACAAACCGACCTGATCTCTTGCATGCAGTTTTTGGAGTAGGTCAGAGCATTATCACCCAGAAATACTCCACATTTCACTACAATGTTGTAAATAGTAAACTGATTTGTAGAAGATTTTTGTGGGTCAAAATTTAACGCTGTTATATCGGAAGTTCATCTCCCCCATTCAGGCGGTCAGATTTCAGTTCATCATCATCAGCTAGCACCGTGGGAGTGCATACACAGTCATCACATCACTCACTGTTAAATCTCAACATGAGTACCATTTTCTCTAACGTCTAATTATCAAACTGTGATACACCAATCTGACTTCCACGATACAGTGGAAGAATTAATGATGGCCATTACTAATTGCAGATGCCTCTTTGACCTAGCCCTTACAACTGATACATCTTCGACAATCAACCTGTCGTGCTCATCAGGTACGTGTCCACCTTATTACACTGTTCTATCATAGCTTTCAACAGAGCAAAGGGCCTTCTCACATAAACTCTCCTCAGTATTTTTATTTACAGATCAACTTGCCGTTATCTCTCAAAGTCAACGCTTCTAATATAATGGTTGGTGAGTTCGAGCAACACACTCTTTGTAAATTCCAGCAACCACTGGGATTTTTCTCATACAACTTTCTGCCAAACGAATTATGTTGGATATGATGTACCAGCAATCACTAAGACAATACAACACTTCCGACACCCCTTCAAAGGCAGAATTTGTTCGGTTGTTATAGATTACGAAGCTTTAACAGGACTTCTTGATGCCAACCTAGACGGATGTTTGCTTGGAACAACATAGCATCTAGATTATGTTAATCATCTCACCAACGAAAGTTGATATATTCCAGGTGCTCAGAGCAAGGAGGTTGACGCTCCCTTACATAGGAATATGGATCTAATCGATACCTCGTCTACTCTGGATTTCACCGAAAAGGCGAGGTTACAAAATTAAGAACAACAGTTATCATTCTCGACTACAACCCCATATCCGCTCATATCTCCAAAATGGTTTCACTGCTTACTCATCACAGTATTTTGACATGTGCACTGCCGTATCACGAGCAATCACGCCGTCACCTATGACACATGTTTTCAATGCCTTACATAGTTTGTCAAACCCAGGATTTCTTGCCATAATATGAACACTTGTTGATAAGTTTCTTTGGCCGATTTTGAACAAAAAGGTTTGGGGCTGGGCGAACGGTTTCATCAATCGGCTAATAATCCTCAAAGTAATCATCAAGAAAATGGCGTAGCGAACAAGCACGTTTTCGGTTATTTATCATCAAAATAATTGCATAACATTTATCTGAAACAGTTATCAGGACGAGACGATCAAAAACAAGTAGCTAGTTCCAATGAGGTCAGACACAGCATAGGCACAGACACGGAGACAAAGTTTTGATAAGATTACTCCACAGTTATGACGCTTTGATCGGTTGTGATGTAGGTGGCTGGCCATGGCAACTTCAACGTCCAAACCAACGCTTCTGTACATAAAAGGGTGGATTTTTTAATCAAATTCCAATCACCAGCTGTAGCCAAAATTCGGCATCTAACAACTTTTGATTGACCGCCGTTTGGCCCGATATACCGGAAATAAAGAGGAATCCGGGTTGATAGTATGATGTGTATCAACGAGGTGTGCAACAATGACGTTGTAATTGTCTTGGTGACTCCGCTACTGATCCAGGATGGATGATGCTCACGAATACGCACAGATAAACGCCTGGTCGTGCGACTCACGTAGTTAGTTTCACAGGAACAGTCAAAATGAGTATGCACAAAAAGAAGCCGCAGAAACGGGCACTTTATCCGTTAACCGTAGAGTCAAAACTGCAGTAGAGCTCAAAAAGATGTTATTTGGCAGCATTCAATGGTTTATGGATAACAGTGTTAAATCTCCTAGTGCTTGGGTTCGCAAGTGTATCCCCTTTGAATGTTAGTGAGATCAATACTGCTTTCTTTTCCGCTAGGGTCATCTTATCCTGTTTCTCACGACGTTGCATAGTCTTGTCTACAAAACGCCCCGAATAACCATTTTGTAAGAACAGTGTGTGTAGGAACGATAGTTCACCGGAGACTATCCTGCGTACATATTCTCATGGCTCTATTAATCAAGCAGTTTATGAAATTCCTTTTCTGCCTTAGAGGGACAAAGCTGCTGAAATGGATGTACTGTCTATTCCAGGTTTTTTTCCTACATATTGTACGTTGAACCGATCCATCAGCACGTTGCCGGATGAATACGTCCAGGAAGGCTAGTTCGTCGTTACGTTTAGCTTCTAGTGTAAGTGTCACGTTCGTGTGGCCCGAGTTGAAAATGGTGAAAATATCCGTCGGGTTAGCATGTTTGCTAACTATACATGCCATCATCCACATATCGCTTATAAACACTAAATTCACGAAAGGCTTCTTCTAACTGGTCATCCCCAAGCTTCGCTATGAAGATGTCTGCAAACAACGGTCCGATAGGGGTCCCACTGCCACACCATCTGTTTGTCGATATAGGTTTTCGCTGATTTTAAACTGTATGTTATGAGTACAAAATACATTAGCTGTTTTAGTTCTGGTAAGGGTAGGTGGACATCCAGGTTGTTAATCACAGTATGATCACAAAAATAATCTGTCGTTTCTTTCAGTGAAACGTTTGTAAACAAGGATGGTGAGTCCAGATAAAGCATCCATTGTCTGGTTAGCGCCATGGTTACAGTTGCCTAACAAATGTTACATAATCATATCAAAACGTTGTCTCCGTGTGTACCTATGATGTGTCTGACCTCATTAGAACTGGCTACTTGTTTTCGCTCGTCTCGTCCTGACAACTCTGTTTCATATAAATGTTATGTAATTGGTCTGATGATTAAAAACTGAAAACTAGCTTGTGCACTACATTATTTTATTGATGGTTTCATCAGTTGTCAATGTTCTAAAATACCTCCGCAAAAACTCTACATGCGGAACTTTTGCCATGTCCGTGGCATATTTTGATAATTTTCATGTCTACAATGTTGACCGATTACCTGTATCTAATGGCAGGTATTACATTCGTACCTATATGGATATTTTTATTGGTTAACATGAAACAATTTTTATCACAGACACTAGAACCATCTCCGTCGCACACAATTTTTTTCACGTTGGCTCGTAAATTTCTGGGTGCCGTCCACAATCACCGTCCACATTATTTCCACAGCTTACGGAACACCTCGGCTGCGAACTTATCCGTGCAATGGAAAACGTTATCACTTAACGTACTCAGAGGAACCTAAAAACTACTTTATGGTTCGTAAATGTCGTTGTGATCGATCCGAATTACCCTCGATCAGTTCGCTTGATCACCACACCATGTTGTGGTCTTCTGTTCACTGTCCCCCAGCAGATGTTTTCGGTGCCTTACTACGTGTTCCACGACAATTTTCATTCTGAAGGTTTATAACCCGCAGCATCAACATACTTACGTAATGAATTTGAAATCATTTGGGATAAAACGTTGATACACTACGCCACTTGTTGGCACGCCCTCAATGGTACCCCCCAATTATCCGATTGCACACATTGGTTTATCGGTCGCGATCACCATACGATAGTCCTTTACTCATTATACCTAAGCGTGACAAATATTTCGTCATACAGTTTTCCAGTAGAACTCAAACTTTCTCAACTGACCGTCTGAGACCACCGTATGCTGATTCGACAGAGCATCCCATTCTAAATTTACAGTAAGTTACAGCCGACGACCTATCCCAACCACCGATCACAGTGGCTATCATATACGTGGAAACTGGAGTTGCCGCAACGACACCTCCACTACGCACAACATATTCGAACAAACAAGTTCATTGGCCAGGAATCTACTCCACTTGCTCCGTACAACCAGCAGCACCAATTGTCATAAAATTTCTCCAGTGAATGCTGTAAGTGGGAACATGTATGGGTGTCCTTTTGACTTGACCCTCATAGTTGACACATGCTCGAGAACAATATGCTGAATTAGTCACGTACCAACCGAAATTGATAACCGCACTGACTTCTGTTTGACACCTTAACGGTTTGTGACTATTTTAGTTTCTGTTTCATATTTCAAAAAGTGACGTGACCTCGATAAACTGTTGTATTTACTCTGCGCGCCCGACGTGGTTGGCGGGCCTACCTCAGAGAGCAATATGTGTGCCAGTACCATGCCCTCTCAAAAGGAAACTCGCAAATACACACTGCCGTACCCACGATGCAACACAACCATTGGTCACAAGCACTGCCACATCAAAAGCCACCATATCCTGATAAATATTTGTGCTGGAGGTCGTTTCAAGTGGGAAGAAAAGGTCACAACACATTTGGGCTCGATTCCGTCACAAGAGCTCAATTACATAATTCTAACTAGGAAGATTTTTGACACGAAGGGGAAGACCTGTGCAGTTTCATCCGAAAGGAACAGTCTACAAGTTAGGGACTACCCTTACGTCAAAACACCATCCTTCCGAACCTCGAAAAAACACACTGGTTCATTCGGTGAGTCATATCAATGACACTTATTTCTGCTATGCTTTTAAGATTTTGGTTAATTCAAGCACATTGCCACATAGTTTTGTTAATCACTTATGTTTGGTAAACTGTTGATTATATGATATATAAGTAGTTATATTAGGTGTGTTCGCTCTCTGACTGTAAGCATCTTTTACGTTAATAGCAGTCAACGAATTCAGCTTGATGGAACTGTGATGAGTAGAGTGAATTAATGATTGACTGAATTATAGTTAGTAAATATTAAGAAATAAAGCTTATTGATGACTGCCGTATTCCCTCCGGGTGACTGGACTTCAGTCATCACACACATTAGAGGAAAGCAAGTTAAGAGCAAATGCTGTGCTACTTTCATGTTACGTCTGATCCATTTAACCACCGTTTACGATTTTTTAAACGTTTTCAATAGCTATACGATGTCCGTCTGAGATCAACAATAAGAAACGACTGCGTACCCGTTTAAAAACTAAGTAGAAAGCGTACCGTATGCCACATTCGTACAAAATTCTGAAGAATTGTTTAACAGTTGAAAAGTACGGAACTTCGAGTTCACTGCGTGTGAAATTTTCTAGAGTTTCATTCATTTTCACGGTTTACTTACAAAAGCATCATTCACAGTTACCAGGCCCCATAAAAATGTGTACTGGGAACACAATGCAAACAACCGTGATTAGGGTATACAAGACACAACTGCCCTTCTGTCAAATACTTCCTCTTCTATACTCATGCCAATGTTATGTCATTACAAGACTGTAAACTTACGTGTAGGCTTTGGATGTTCGTCAACGATTAATACTGCCAAGTTCACCGACAATGCATGCTCTCTGGAAGAGATCGTCAGCAAAAATTAGTCTGATCGCCACACACCTGAGGGTGGTTATTAATGAGGAGTTCGACTTTGCTCGGAGTTACGTTTTCTTTTGTAATAAGGTTTAGCAATGTTTACACAACAGACCATAACATTCAAACACCATGGATTGGGAAAAAATCGTATGGCCATGTTCCTCGGGTAATCATCAGTAAGTTCCCAATCAATATGGGATCACTGTTTGATTTGTGTTACATTTCTACAGGCAGCAAATTACTGACAGCATGGCGCGGTAAACACGCTACCAAAACGATCGATTTTGCAAGCATTTGGTTCTCTGCTCGTTTAGCCCATTCTGAACATTCGTTAAATTTCAACGGATGAACTAGCAGACAAAAGATAGAGACATTTTGAGAATTCAAATTTAAGGTAAGTTCGAAGAGAGAGAAAACAGAAAATGAGAGAACATCGCTCTGAAGTGAAATTCAGTATAGTGAACTGTCACAAGCTATTTTAAAGTCACGTCTTTAACCAATTCTCTAGGGTATGATCATTTATAAGAATCATTCAGTATTCCGAAGAAAGCGAGGAAGACAAAACTTTGTATATATCGCTGAAAAATAATTTTAGTTGTACTAGTATTATATTGCTTTATCACATTATTACACTAACCTATGTGTGTGGCATGAAATATTGTCCGAATGAAGCGGAGAAGGTTTACATTATCATAGTCCACTTCAGCTAATAAACTCCGATCTTGGGAGAAAACTTCCTCGAAATGGACAAATTTGATCGATTTTGACGGGAAATGCCACAAAATCTATTTGAAAATTAGTATACAAAGTGAATTCCGTGATATTTAAAACAACCATACACGAAGAAGTGGTCATACTTCCAGCAAATGATGAAACATGACGTGATGTACAACTGGGTCATCTTCACAACATTCCCAAAAATCCCTAAGCAAGTACTCCTACCCCAAACTTGACTTGGATGCAAATAAAAATGGATTATTAGGCCAGAAAATTGGTTGTTTTGGGTCTGTTGATTGAAAATAGTCAATTTCAACAGACTGGTGTTTCTTGACCACCGTGACCTTTTGTTTATTCAGTTTCAGGAACTTTCCTTTGAAGTTGAACTACTAACGTTGCCATTATGCAGATGCTAGTTGGAAGTGTTCGTATGTCCCATATGTTCTACCCGCAGATTGAATTATTGGTTGCTTTTACACATGATGCCCAAGTTCGACCATGGTTTGGGAAATTGTTTTTTTTCCAGGAAAGATCAGAGCAATCAGTTACATCGATTAGGATAGAACATGAATGTAACAATGGACTATTTTGAAAATAACAGAAAACTTAACAAAGATTAAAGCCAATCATGACAGTGAAATTGAGCCTTACTAGAAGGACATGAAAATTAGTGATAGCTTAATAGATCCATACGTTAAGTTTCCATTTCTTCTTACCCTAGTGACCTCACACGACTAACTGCCGTACAAGCAGTACATTCCAAGGCGCACTGTACTGCAGATTTGGTCCGTATCCACTGTTCGATTTTGCCGTTTATTTTGGTATCTTGGCTTTTTGAGCAACATCTCCTCTTGATACATTATAGGTTATTCTGTTTGCAATACACTGTTTTTGTAATCTGCTCTTGTGCTGTCCTTTAGAATGCCTGACCTCAAATCTACCTCCCACCAGGAAATAAAACGACAGCCCCTCCTTAAAGGTTTCACTTCAGCTTCTCCAATAGAGGACAAGGCGCGTTCAAAGTAGAAAGTTGACGGCGAAAAATTGTTTGAAAATTAAGTGTGCTAAACTTTGGTGAGGCATACTTCCTCGGTTTCAAAACATCTCCTCAATAAATCAATATTGCCACACTTCTTATCACACAGTATTGTGAGATGAAACTAAAATCCATGTTCACTTGCATCAGGTCATGTTGGAGGCATCCGTTTCGGAACAGTCTGTCACAATGTTCAAATGCCAAAAGACGCCTGCATATTACTCTTATCATAGGCGGCTTGGGTTGCATCACTTACGGTTCCACTCACGTACCACGTATTCAATGTAAAATCGAAGGAATAATACCTAGGGGTCTGTGTGTGGTCAAGAGTGTTTGTATCCACACGACCAGCGTTGGTTAGCCAGATGGTTGGCTAATGTGAAACCGAAACCATTATATCCTGGAAAAAACTTATTTCTTAGGCAAGACTCAAACTAGGGAGAAGAATACTGCAAAAAATAATGCTAATGGCTTAATATGAAGGAGTACATTTTATTGCAACTTACCTACTAGGAAGAAGAGAAGCACAGATGTGAAGGTTTACCGATAAACAAAAAGAAAACATTCAACATACAGTGCATCAACAAGGCTGAAGGGAAAAACGGTAGAAGATCATATTGACTCAATTTTCTGATAAGAAGATTTACTAGGCGGCGGTCGCTAGTTGATATGGACGGACAAGTTGGTATCACTCATACAAACTATTGCGCATAATATGTCCGTCATTTCTTCGTCAACGGTACACTGTGTGTATGCCCATGACCTACTAATCCGAGGCAGCCAGCGTATTCGTGGTCGTATTCACCGCAATGCTATATAGTCATGTCCCCTGACCAATGACACCGATGAGTCTCTTGTTTACCGCGCGCTCTAATTCAAGGCTGCGCCAATGTTGCTCATCGAACCTTCCGTCGCCTGTCTGGACCGCAGTCCTCCAAACCATCCGGTTCAAAGCTATGTCACCTTAATATCTAAAGTCGATATCAAAACGCAAAATATAACTGAGTGACATCCCGGTATCTTAGTTTTCAGCCCCAGGATTTTCCTCACCTGACTCTACTTGCCCGTATAGTAAATGCTTCGGAATACAGTCAGCGACGTCTTGCGGTCATGACGTAGTCAACGAAGTTGACTGGGCATCAACATGACTCCTGTCCCACCCGTATCCACTCGCCGAATCATCTGTGTTCAGAAGCATGTCTGACAACTGAATACCCATCATGGGTCTTAGATATTTCACATGGAACTGGCTCAGATAATGCATATTACGCAGGGATGATGTCCAAGTTTGACTGCCGCATAACAGTATAAACGGTACCATTGATCAGTAAACAAGCAACTTCAATTTCATCGTCAGGTTTTGACTACGACCGAAAGCAGCGTTAGTCTTAACCATAAGAGCTCGCAGCTCGAAGTCCATAGGGAGATCTGTCGATGGACTGCTATCTATATAGCTGAATTCACGGAAGCTGCCAGCAATGTTTTCATTGATGAAGAATTTAGATACAGGTTGAACAACTCCGACTGGGAAATGCTTCCAACCAACAGCCATATCGGCCGCCCAGCTGTATGCCATAGCGCACCTGTTCATTTGACAAATCGATATTTTCCACAACTCTCTTGTGAATTAAATTTGAAGCCACCGGCCGATTAGGCGAAGAAAATTAACCATTCCATAGACTAGTCATAGACAAGCGGTATACGATACAGTCGTGCTTAGTTATGTTAAAATCTTGCAGTCCTTCAACATACGTAAGAAGACGCTGACAACACAATGGATTACACTGTAATAATTATGATCAAAATATCTTTCGTTATTTTATATCCAACAATATAAGTAATTCTATTTAGCCGTAGAAACACAATTCTCGCCTCCGGAGATTTTTTATTAGTAGTCAAACTTACCAGGCTCATTTAGATTGTTTTTCTTCCCAATTAAACACATTTAATGTTGACAGTTATCTTTATAGGCGAATTCCAGTCTACGGTAAGCGACACTATATCTGTTGTGTGTTGTTCACAGTATGTTGAGCAGCTCTTTAGGAAAGTTTGGGGACAAACGTCGAAATGATTTTTGAAGTATTTCTTGTTGTACTGAAAGCTAAATACACCTTTCTTCGTTTTTGTTTTGATGAGACTGCTCATCGTCTTTTTTTCTGTGCCTGTGAAGTACCTTTCAACTGTCCAACTGTTTAGGTAACATAGCATCTAGATCTCCGGAGACTTTTGAAAATTTTTACTCTGGTTATATCAATTTATATGCGAATACTGTCCATCTTTCTGCTCGTTTTGCATGACAGTGCCAGACCGCCTGCAGCAAACATCACATCTCAAGATTAGCTGAATTTTGTCGGACCAAGTTTATTTAGTTCAACACTCATGTTGAATTAACTAGGACAATGGGTTTGACCGAATGATAAGTTGGTTGCTTTACAAGGAATAAAGTTTTTGCTTATGTGCTGCATTGCCTTCTTCATTTGATAGCAAAATGTGTTGGGTTGTTTTTCAAAGTTAGAAAAATGAATGAGCCTGAGGGGCTGGGTGAAATACCAGTGTGCAATCACGACAGCATTGAACACTGAAGCACAGTGAGATGACAGTCCGCTGGATCTGCACGTTTGATCTTCTGTTAGAATGTGTTAGAAAGTGACAATGAATCGTGTGATGTAGGGTGGTTGTTACAAATACACCGATTGACAGGGACGGGGGATATATGCAAATAATTTTTGCGTTACCTTATATTTAGGTAAGATGTTCTGTAACCGTTTATATGATAATCTTGGTTCGGAGCTTGAACAAGTATGCATCCAGTCCCGTTTAGCGGAAAGTGGTCTGCTGATAATTGAGGATTAAGTGATTGGCAGTTAGGAATTGATCTTTTCGGAGAATTTTCCTCTATATCCATCACTGCTTTAGTGATTCTTCTTCGTTCACCCCAAGTAAGTGTTATATCTTCTTATAGTTGGATCACCAATATGGTAGGATACTTGCGAGCACGGCGTGGACTTGATGCTCAATGCCCAGCTCACCCCCATTATACCTGTTACTCCGGGTAACTTATTCGCATTAATGTTAACGAATTTCTCCCGGTCTTCTGATCCTAAGGATCTTGTGATTGAGGATATATTGTGTGGTTTTAACAAAGAACTGAATATCATGCACTGTTCTTTAAAAAAATCATCTGAACATCCTAGTTAACGAACTAACAAAATAAAGCAAATTCTGAAAACAGGCAACAATACGAATTAATGCTCAGTGGTCAACATGGGCAAATCATAATTTGTGTAAAATGTCCAACCTGGATAATTCGTTCATCATTTGAATTAATCGGAAGATGGAGAGCGACGCAGTACCTCTACCTGCCAACGAACGGAACACTTTAGACCAGTCGAATAGCAAACAGCTTCCACTATCGTAGAGAGTACTGAATTTTTATAAAGGAAAGCCTGAGAAGACGTGTGGATGTAGACCGCCGATCCCCTCCTCTACCGTCAATCCTATTAGCTTGGGAAAAGGCCATAAGCTTAATGTGGAGTGCTGAGCCTAGATTCTTTTACAGCAACAACCTGGGACTTTGCGGAAGAACAGGGATCAAGAAGCTCTGGTAATCTGTTCACAAAACTAAGCTTATTTGGTATATGTAATCTACAGTCCATGGTGAACGAACAAGTATTATCCTGAGATTGCGAATGAATTAGTTCACTGATAGTGCAACCACAGCGGAGGTCGTCGAGTTCACAGAAGCTGGTTACAAGTTTTAAACTCATTATATCCGAAATGAGCACCATAAAGCGACTGGTGCGAATGTGATGATGAGCATTAAGTAAATCATGTTCTTCTTTGGGATGGTTAGGGTGAAATGAATTCCTGCCAGGGAATTGGTCACGCCAATATCGGAACCGGTCCATTATGCACAATGCCATCTTTTGTGAGGTGACAGTAATCTTAAGGAGTCACGGAGGGTCTTCACCTTGCTTGGGCTTAGAGCGCAGGATGTGACGAATACGTTGCACTTGGACGTTAGTAAGTTCATATGCAACTGACAGAAATAGCCACTGACCCCAGTAATGTTCCACCTCGTCGTTAAAAGAACCCTTAATGATAACATTGCCAGCTCTATCAGTGGTCCCAAATTCCTTCCAAACAACCTTTCGTCTCCGTCGTTCACTCCACGGTATATCCGGGTACACTCGCGTCCCAGAGTAGTCGGACAGTTTATGAGCTGTTAGAAAAACGTCTCCTGTCAAATTAGATGTCAAAAGCACGACTCCCGCTAACGGGGGTTCGTCGGCATGTGCAGAATCCAGTTTCCTGGCCAAACTCGTGATAAAGTTCAGAACACACGGTACAGTGGCTCCTGCAGAGTTCTCGACCTTGCTGGTCGCGGAGCTTTAAGCGGCTGGCGTCACATTTCGGAAGTTGCCGAACAAACTACAGACCACCCCAAGACAGAGATGGTTAACATTTTAGGAGCAGCAGCTTTGATACCTTTGGATAATTTCGCTGACATCTCGCCAACCTTAAGAAAGCTCGTTCCGAACAGCAAGACTCCATAATTAGGACAGAAAGAAGAACCACAGAACTGTGTCGTTTTCTTGCTCACTGTTGACGGATTTTCAGTGGTGACCGATATGAGTATCTGCGGAACAATCGCAGTAGCTCTGTTTGGCTGCTCTGCAAGCAAGTGACGAATATGATAATGTGTCGTTAACATTTGAGTCACATACCTTACTGATTGTAGCCAATGATTCAGAGGATGCTACATCCACTACAGGAGATTAAGTGCTAATCATAGAAAAGTAGCCTGTCTAGTGGTCCTAAAAAGAACCCAAACATTATGGATGCTATCTAGCTCTGTTGCTGGCAACATTTTGTGTACTTCACTATACATACCTAAACAAGAGGTGGTGAAACATGTATCGTAGATCAAACACTGAATAGCATGGTCTTTCGTGTGAACGAATTCCACCAAAAATTCATAGTTAGACCTTCTCACTATCATTTATGGATTAGTTCAAGTTCAAATGTAAGCCAATGGTGACTAAACAAATTCTATTCAACTAACGTAGACAGAAATGTAAACTTGCAGTATTCAAATTGTAACTCGAATACTGATCTCAAACTCATACTCAGTGATTGACACGCGAGTAAGCGACTGAGAATCCATGTACCCAGGATCGATTCAGTTCTAATTCGACATCATACTGGTGTCAGTTTTCTTGAAAGATTGTAGTGAAAAATTGGTGTAGCACCGCTATTATGTATCATAACGTCACCAAAGAATTCCTGAGATAGAAAGGCTAATGTAGCTTAGTTCATTAATAATTTTGGTGAAGAAAACGTAAGTCCAAAAATTTCAATTTTTAACGTAGACGGGGTATTGACGACGACAGGTGGTAGCATATTGTAGTGGACCACCACTTAGTGATAGAAAATTTGTAGAACTTCTTTTCGTGATTTCGCGGACTCTTTTGGTCAGAAAAACTGAAGTTTTTATCATAGAAAAGGAGACAAGTGAGGATTTGATAGTCTTGAAATCTTCGGTACTCGAGTGGGTAAAGGTCAAGATTTTCACATCCAGACTTGTCGATCAGATTTCGAAGGCTTATCACTGTTTTGGTAGTAGCTCGCCGAATATGCAGCAGCGAATTCGTATTCTTCTTAAGGCAAGCAAATACTACTGAGTAATCATATTGAAGTTCGGACATAGATCCAGTGAACGGTTTGAAATTCTTCGTTGTTTATATGTGAAAAACCCGCTTTATCACGTTTAGTACAACATAGCTCTTCTTAAATGTCCTTTGCTGATAAGAACAGAAAGGTAGTTTGGAAGACAATCAAAGTCCCAGATCTTTTTTGAGATCAACTTCCGCCACTACTACACCTTTTTGAGCTGTGTGTACACTGAACACGTTTTAAGATTCCCTACCATAGGACATATGGACACACTTGTAGTTTATGGAGAGACACCATTTCTGTGTCCACTGCTTGACAGCATCGAGGTCAGCCTGATGGATACTGGGAACACGGAAGTTTTCAATTTTAAGGTCATCTCCACACAACCAGCAGTTACCGGAGATTACTTCTGGAAGGTCGCCCATATTAATCAAAAAAGTAGCGGACTAGAAACAGACCTTTGAAGCATACTGGTTGACATGCGTGCAGAGAAAAAGACAGCGAAGCTCGTTTTGACCCTACAAGTTCGACTGCCCAGAAACGAGGCAGTCCATTGGAGAATCTCACTCCTGAACGTCGTATGTCTCTAATGTGTTCAAAAGTGAACTGAGAAACTCGGTCAAATACCTTCGCAAAAGCAGAGAAGATAGCCTTGGAAATGATACCGTGGTCATTGACCTAAGTTAGACTATATCTAAAGAGAAGCATGTTGATCATACACGAGTGATCTGGTAGAGGCCGGTACAGGAGATGCTTTAGTACCATATGCTTGATGAGATGTTCTATGACTTTTTACATACATGTTTCCTACTTAGACAGAGTTTCCATTACATGTTAAGGCGATTCATTTTAGTGCATTAGAAGTTCCATGATAAAATCTCAAGTGTGACGGTAAGAACGTGATTGGCCCAACCAACCCGAAGGGACAGTCAACCTTAATTGAAACACTTCACACTGGCTACTTTGACCGGGAAGATTATACAAGTTATTTGGTGGATATCAACGGGTTTGCCTAATCAGAACGAGATTAGCGGTCATCTTCGAAAGTAGATCATCCTACCCTGTTCTTGTTACTTTATTAAACTGCGGGCCATATTGGCTGCTTTGACAGGTAATGCGTTGCGAGTGAATGAACAATGCTGTATTAAGAGCAACCACAAATTCATTTTATACTTTCTATTTATTGTAAATTATTCCTATTCAAACTACTGCTTAACCCATGTGTGCTTAGATTTTAGATTTTTTGGTTGAACTGATCTATCCGCATATTTCAGATAATTTAATGTTTTATGTTCATTGCTGAAAATGATTTATAGACAATTAGCATCTTCCGATTTGTCGTCGTCACTAGTTGACCATTCCTCCGATAACGCTGCAACCCAATTGACAGCCAAAATCCTGCGCCAATACATAAAGATGCAGCGAGTCGATTGCTACATCCACTCCTTTGTAGTATGGGGTGCACATTGGACCTGATAAATTTTTGGACCAACAGTATGCACAATCAAATGGATGTCCTACCCTGCCTGACTGCTAGAAATCATTTTGTCCATTATTTTTTTCAAGAATGTACGACATATGCCGGTTATTGTGTATGTGCTGAATATTCACTTCTCGAGGTGCATAAGACAACTTCCTGTGCCAGCATGAGGATAGCCTATCTTATCCATGCTAAATTAAGGAAGTACAATGAAATATAGAGCGGATTGGCTTGACCGTGCTATCGAAGTTATCTTCTTTTATTTACAACAGCTAGCCTAGCACTGTTCTGACTGATCTTCCGGTCCGGTTGGTTGATTATTGTGGAGTTTAAATGCCAATTTTAGACCGAGTTACCAGGTCACCATTTAATGAGTGATATTGGGTAATGACACAGGCGTATTTTCTCAGTCTAACCCGGCAGCCTTGGGGTGAGGATCGTCTGTGAACGAAGTCCATATTACGTTGCTACCTCCTAACGTCAAAAAAACAACAGCCACGGTCACTTTGTACGTCGTCCACAGAGAATTCTAATGACAGAAGTGACTGCTGAAATGTTTACGGCGGTAAGCTTAATGCAGATGATGTCGCTGTGTTATGGACAGCGACGTAATAGCCCCTACCTATCTCGGTGATCTCGTATGCTACAAAGGTCACCTCGATGTTTGTTTGACGTAAAATTATGCTTAGGGGAGATTCTCGCACCGACAGTGATTGTATGCAAAATGGAAGTTCTTAGTCTTCTGTGATCGTCAAACGCCTTAGATTGTGGTGCAAAGTGATTACGGCGGATATATGATTTGCATCGATTACTAAATCTGATAAGCGTCTCGATATCTTCAGGACTACCGGAATATTATATCGCGAATAGTTGTGCACGAAGTTCCAGGTGGTGGTGGACTCTCCGTGGTAAGAATAATCTTGAGGAGCACCTGTTGAACCTGCAGGGTACTTATGACTGGTTTGCTTTGTTATGCATATCTTTGATCATGTAAAAGTCCGGGTTCACCGAGCATAACCCTGTAGAAACATACCAAGAGTGGTTCTTGATCATGAGACAAGAATACGGATATGCATCAGTATTAGAGAAAGTAGAATCTGCCATCGGCTGATAGCTGTTATACATGGAATGTCACAAGCTGTAACCTGACTGATCCAATAGCGGACAATGGACCTGGTGAATAACGACTAATATAACACTGAAACTGGTTGGCCAATTCTGATGTTGTACACTTGATCGACCCTTAGGTTGTCTATTGTGTCGAGGTTTGGATAATCGGTGAATCAAACGGATTTTTGCCGAAAATACCTCAGGTTCGTCAGGTACTAGTATGGGATCCACAGGAATCTTACTGAATGAGAAAAACCGGGATCAGTTATTTACACCCGACGATTTATTGACAAATGAAGCGGAAAACGGCGCACTGTATCAGCCTAAAAAATCTGGCGATATTTGGAATAGAGAGAACAAAATATTAGAGAAAACGGTGGGGGGATGGTGGACAATTGCAGCATGTTATGCATACCACCATCGTATGTCGACAGGTAGTATACGACAGTGGACTAATTTCAAGAGAAGGGTGAGATGCAAACTCAGTTTACCATAGGTATGTTGATGGTCGTCCTGTCTGAAGATTGAGCTTGGTGTTCTGGATGCACAAATGGGATATGTGCTTACATTCACCCAATGATAACACCGTTTCAACATGCTCTAAAAGATTACTACGGATTGAACAAACTCGGATACAAGTCAGTTAACCTATTTAAAATCACAGACTTAACAAGTTTTGACCGAGTTGTCTAAATGGAGAAGATAAAAGCGTAACACATGAATGGTGATGTGATTGATGGAGCATTCAATGAGCCGAGATCGCTTAATTCCTATCCCATTGATAGTGCCTTGAAAGTTGTCTCCGGTTATACTACCTACCCGGACACGAAAGCGAATGAAATGTCATAATCTGTCTTCGATTCTCCGGTCTTCCTGTCCAGTAAAATCCGGCTTACAATACCGGCTTCAGACGGTGTATAAGTAACTAGCTAGAGGGTCAGATTCCTTGATTCAGTTGATACATGTGTCATCCCTGGAGAGTTATATGCTCATTTAGGGATGGTCTTCATGACAAAACTAGCAGGTTGACTATTGAGTTAATGTCATTTAGGCCATTTGCAGAAGTGGTTTACATAAATAGAATTCAAATATGCGCATTGTGTGGATTAAGTCGAGAGAGTGAACGTGAGTGTCCAATAGTCGTTTGAAAATGTACTTAAACATTTCTGGGTAATTTTAGTCCACATTTTTTGTTAACCCAGTATTTTGTCAAAGAGAGGTATGAGTAGCAACGAGATACAGTCGTGAAGCTGTCTTGCCGAAACTAGACATACCTGCGAATAAGCTATTTTTAAAGTTTCAGTCTGGTATGTTTTAAACATGTAAACTAACAGTTTATGACATCACCAACCTTCACTAAAGGGTTTAGACGACTCCAAAATCCCAAATCTGGTGTTGTTGGACTCACGATCCACGTTGTTTTTGTTGTAGACGCACCATGAATGTATATGGGTCAATACAACTCTGCAAACGATAGACTTTTCCCACTTATTTGGATTCAACTGCGTGTGATATCTGATGGGTGATCGTAGTAGACACAGTACACAGTTTCGACAATCATTTCCTTGACGCCATCTTACAAACAGTCGGCACGTGTATGCATAAGACATAATGATATCATGGTTTCTGGAGGTTGAATTTAGTTGCAGAGAGCCATGATCCCTGTAGAGGTGAACTTTTGTTACCGGATTACGGATTGGTTTCCACGATGGACAGCCGTGAGATTCCGAAAAAAATTACGGGCATATGTGTGCACATGAAAGTTACGATAGCAAACTAAAAAAACCTATTTTGCGAGTTGGAAATGCAATCTCCCATGTTCTCTTCAGACGTGAAACAAATTGCTTATAACAGAGTTGTTTAAGTAACCCAACTGTCGTAAATCACCTCAGTGTGGTAGGTCATTTAAAATGTGTGATCTTTTAACACGACATGACTGAATAGTCAAATAAGTCGATGGATGCTACATTAAAAATGGGAAGTTATGCCGCAGTTTTTTGAGAACACTGTCTTAAAACCCGTGTACATATGTAATTACTTTATCATCAGTGCGTCGGAATAGTGTGCAACTAGATGATATTTCGTGCTAATTTCGTCATCCATCGAAAATTAGAGATGCGTTGAAACGACGGCCCAATTTGAAATATTTTGTACTAACTCATCAAACTGCTTTCAAACTCAAATGAAACTGACTAGTGTTTTGAAGTGAAACTGGAGCATTATCCTGTAAACAAGTTCAAAAGTGAATGTGCCATCACATCAAAACACAGAGACGTCTTGTAAGAACTCAGAAAGAACAATTTCTTGATGATTTTCCATCCGACTAAAATGTCAACGGCATTATAACCTGGTAAACTGAGTTACATGTAAACATTATTGCCTAAATTGAATGATCATTCTGAAGTTATGATTGATGACAGCCCCCCAAGTTCTCACTGAGTCCGAACGCAGAAAAAGCGCAACCTTTGCAGCTGAAGACTGTAAATGACTCAGAATCACTGAACGCCCCACGAGGTTATCGTACATTACAGATGTATGGACTGTCAATGCTTCACAAGGACAAAGTGAGACTGCGACCAGTTGTGTTGATGTCTAGTTTACCTAAACACAAGTTAACTAACTGGTTAGCTAGAATATTAGAACAAAATGAAATGTGAAACACCGAGTTCCCTTTAAGGCTTCATTAGAACGGAAAGAAGACATGTATTGCGATATGCTAACATTTCATTTACTCTCATCAGTCGCAAACGTAACTGCAAGTGAGCTGGTAAACAACATGGGAGGCAAAAGAGTTTGGTAAGCTACATTCGCGATTGCGTAGAACTGGCCCTCTGGTGGTTTGAAATAAGCGCAACTGTGCAGCCGCATATGTCCGAGCCAGAGCAGACTTAATTTGTGCTTTATGTCGTCGGCTAAATGGTCACCTTTGAATGGCAAGAATAAGAAAACATCCTTCTTTTGAGCTGCCAGTATGGGCTCAGTGCTCTTCTTCATCGTGCTATGTGCCCTGATGAATTGGTCGGGTTATCCATTTGCTAGCAACGTTTGTTTCAGCAATTCCTGTTCCATCTGCAGTGTATCAGGGGTGCAAATACGTCTGGATCTATGAAACAGTATATTAACCAAACCCCGTTTGTATGCAACAGAAGTGAAGCTGGAAAACTGAAGATATTGACCACTCCATGTCGCTTGTAACATGCCATCCGCACGTCTATTAATGAGTACATCCAAAAAGGCTAAACTATTGTTCGATTGTACTTAGTGAGATAAAGATAGATTGGGTTGGATATTATTAAGGAAATTGAAAAACAAGTCAAAATGAGTAACGTCAGTAAAAATTAAAATATCATCAACGTATCGTTTGTACACTAACCATTCAGCTATATTATCCGGGACTTGTCGTTCAATCATTCCTAAGAAGATTTCCGCTAGTGTTGGACCTAATGGACTACCCACAGCCACACCGTTTGTCTGCTTGTATGTAAGTCCCTCAAAATTAAAACGAATGTTTTCTGTACATAACAAAATAAGATCTTTGAGGTATTCAAGTGGAACACTTATACCACAGTTCTGACTGGAGATGAAATCACATAAAAAATCAGCTCTCTCACGAAGAGAAACATTTGTAAAAGGAGTTCACTTGTAGTTGCAATGACATTTACATAAGCAGAACAGATCGACAACTATCTCAGCGAGTCGCTGAATACATCCCGAAATGGTTGAAACAACGTGACGCACCAGCCTTCACCTTTTGCACTGAGGGCTCGAAACCCAACACCATCGATTGCTGAACACCTCATAACAACAGGTCACCAATATGATCCATTAAACTCATTCCAGATACTGTTGCGCATTTGAAACACGAAGCTATTAGCATTCTGTGAAGCGAAGTCGACGTTGTGTGCACAAACGTGGTTGAAGCAACCTATCGGGTTGCCGTGGTCGTGATTACATAATACTTGGTGTGCTTGTATGCGTGTTTAATCCCCATCTGTCCTTATTTGTATGATGTATATAACTTGCGTGTTTTACGTTTGCGACTTATGAGAGTAAATTGAATGTTGACATATCGCAGTACATGTCTTCTTTCTGCTCCAATAAAATGAAGTAGCCAATAAAAAGGGTCCGCTGGAAGGCCGTTCGTGAGAATGTCAATCTTCAATGGAAACGCATGACTAACATACATGCCACAAACGTATCCCAAATTAAACTGTTCGAACCATATGATTACACTAACGTGAATCAACTCCAGCAAACTATGTTAGTGTTTCAACTTGAACGACTTTTTCGTTTTGTGTACCTCGAATGTAAAATTCTTCCCCCAACACAAAGGAAAATTTTCAAAATAGCCACGGGAAACCCTGTGGATCTTGTTTTGGCTGACATATTCATAGACCATCTAGAAATTCCAGTGAGCGAAACCACTTGTAAGACAGATTTATTCCTCCGATACGTTGATGAGGTTTTACTAGTGACTGACAGTACTGAACGAAATGCGGTCAACACTGTATTAAATTTTGAACAGAAATGTAATGAATGTATTCCGTTATTGGACATCCTCATTGAACGAAAGAATGATGGTTCGATGCGATATTCAGTACACGAAATGGCTAGCATCTCCATATCAAGTGCTTCATGCAAAGGTAGTAAAAGTCAATACGGGTCAAAATGGTAACTAGAGGTGGAAAAAGTGACGATCGGGAAACAGTCTATAGTTGACAGCAACTGTGCAATACCGTTTTCTTGATCGACAAGTATCCACAATTATTGGTCGATAATTTTTCCAAGTCTAAACTTACCGAGCAAATAGTGATTTTTATGCCGAAGCTGAAAGCTTTTTTAACGATTGTTGTACAAAAAAATGATACCAGTACGTTGTTACTATGCTGTTCAAAATCGTGGGTGCCATATTAACTTGCACCATAGATCGGATTCAAATTCCACCCCTAGAACCCCAGTTACGTTCGTTCTGCGGATCTCACGTTATCGATCGATTGTACTGTACTTGCCTGGTCAACTACACCAGCATGACAGAAAGCCAACTGACGTTTCGGATCTCGGAACATATCCTAGAACAGGTGATGGAGTAAGTACAAGCCGACAAGCACGAGCACACACGACAGTCGCCAGACGGACCACTGGCATTAGCGGTCGCTCATCTTCTGGACAGCCACTACCAGGTGGATTTCATACAAGCATTCGCAATTTTTTACACAACTGATAAGTCTTGGTTGTTATGCTGAGACAGTTGACCTGAGATACTGGTGTCCCCCTTCCTTAGTGTGCAGAAATAACCTATTGTGGGCTATCAGAATCATCATCATAGACAACAATACATCAGTGGTTCACACTGATGCTTAACTGCCACGCAACCACGAATGGAAAAAAAAACTATATGAGAAGGGGGTAAAAAGCAGGGGATGCGAATAGAACTAACGGCTAAAAATAGCTACGTCTTTATTCAGACATACAACATCGAGGCGCCTTGCAAACAAACAACCAAGCTGTAAGTGGGCTAAGCATTGTCAGGATAACGACTACAATGACTGATTGACGGATGGCATCATCGAAAGCCCTCGTTGTTTACTTCCTTTGTAGTTGAACCAGATTCCAAAGCTAGTCGCATACATACGCAAGTCAATCACTGTTCGAAAGTTGGATACACAAAGAATCATGGTAACTAGCGCTTGCATCCACAAAACTGGTCCATTGGGCAGTGCACTGCGTAGCTTGAAGACGAGGATCACATGATGGTGCATCAGCATATGGAAAGGGTTTGTTGCACGGACTGTCTAATCCGTCTCCAACACGTGTCTCGCGCTAGAAGAAGTAGTAGTGGGGTCATGTCGAGTCACCCCAGGCGTAAATTCATCCATATATATATATAGGGTCATGCGTCTCCATACTAAAGCACAGAGATAGATGAATTATGCAAACGCGAATGCAGCGAGGCTGACAATGAACATGCAACTGCGACTCAGACTGGATACTAATGGTACCCGTAACCTAATCTGAGTAGGGGTTATGACCCTGATACGACTGAGAAAGCACAGAGAACATGCATCGTACGTCCTTCAGCCGTCTTGCATCAAACCCCGCATAACAGACGACATCAGCATCTGCTTTATACAGCAAGCGCATACATAGACGTAACATCTTCTGAGCCGGGTCTTACGTTTCCATAAATTAGGTATTGAGAAGTAATCTGTAAAATCTCCCACCTTAGTCAGGAAATGTGGCCGTAATCACTAAGCAGGTCTAAAATTTGATATCATCAGGCCAAATACACCACATTGTATGTAGCACTTTACAAGAGACTCACTGAGGGGGTGAACGGAGAACGCGCAATTAATCGCGTCAGTCAAATCAATGTCAAACTGTAATCAAGTATCTGTCGGAACAGTGAGTCCCAACAAGTGTACAAGATGGGGGCTGTCCATGACAGTTCTGAAGTACAAACGAAACGTTCTTGCAAACGTGAATTCTGACACCTTCCGCTGTGGACGGAATCATACGCCCCATTGCTCTCGATTGCGTGACCATAAGTCCGTAAATTGAATGGAATGTCACCGTCACAATGACTGAGTGAATCGAATCTTGCAGGCGCAACAGTATAATGCCTGTGATTGAATTCGTTATTCCACTGTTGAGTTAAACTGGATAATGTTCACGGGTCTATTCAAATGACAGGTCAACATCACTAGTTTTACGGGGACAAATGAAGGAGTTCACGCGGAACAAATCTGCAAAAGCGGACACCATCGTTTAGACGTGAACACGAAACCGGATTGGAAGTAAAGTGGACACGTAGTTTGGAGGCGTTTTATTGACTTCACTATTCTCATTCATGTACCCACTTCTTTTCAAGATTTCCCACTACTAACATATATTTTCCTCAGAGAAATCGTTGTGAGGTCGTACTACTATCAGTGTTGGACATGTGTAACTCTCCATACCATTCATTGGCCAAGTGGTTATCACACACCCCAGATCTTTGGTGTCATCAAATCGCCACAATTACAGCAGTCTTTCAATAATACCACAGTTAAATTATTGTGTGTCAAAGTTATTGTGTCTTTTCTACCATATTTATTTTTGTCGTGTGATATTTAACGTGAAGATGACACACCAAAAACAAGCGTGCTCGTTAATTTTTCTTTTTTTTATGTTGTTCTTATTACCTGGGACTAACAGGAATATATATTAAATATGTAAGTAAAGTCTGCTAAACAGTCTGGTGGCCGGCGAGAGAATCACGAGTGATCTTGTAATGTGAACACACAAGCCCAGACCCCAACATATTTATCGTTCCTATTTATTTCCATCAGGCTTGTTATCTTTTCAGCATGTTTCTAATTAGCCATCTTTAGTGTCATGTGTCCGAGATCAAAATATTATTGACCAGGATCAAAATCCTCATTTTCCCGACTAACATGACTTTGAATATCCCAGATAGCGACAATCCAATAGCTAGTAGTAGTGAATAACCAGAATTCGTTCAGATTAATGCTGTACTTCATCATCGATTAGTTGCAAGTGAATATGTAGAGCAATAAATAACAGTCCTATTTTACCTGCAAGCTAAACGTATGGAAAAAAGGTACTTACACTTTAGAAATAAACATGTAGGTTGAATGTAAAGAACAAGATGACTGTTTCTTTGCGGCTTCCACTTAACAGCTTCACCAAATCCGCTGATTTCACAGGTAAATTTCTCAATCAACGGCCAACTTCGCTTCATCTATCTATGTATGATATGTTTAGGCAGGTACACAGACAGTAAGAATGTAGTATTCATTTCCAGGGATAAGCAGTACAGCGGATTAAATAGTTATTTTTAGTGCTAGCCCATGCATTTTTCCTGGTTAATTACCTTTAAATGAGTATATGTCGAATCGCCTGCTGCGTTACGACTCATGCAATAACATGCTAACAAATTTCCAGGTATATCAATCACATCCTCTATTAGTTAAGAGTGCTTGATAGTGTCCTTGACGTGCAGTTATTTGGCATGGCATATGTGCAAAAAAATGCCAAAATGTGGAGGTAAAATGTTGTAAACCCTCCTAAACGATACGCCGGTTCGATCTCGATATAGTGGTACGCTCGATAAAGTCGGATTCTCGTCCCGGTAATAATTCACACAACAATTTTGGTCCCGAATAGTACCGCGACTGTCACGTATTCGCTCCCAAGGCAAGCCGAAAGACGCGATCAAAATAAGAAGCTTTGTTCCGCTCCAAAACGGAGTGCCGCTAGGGCGACAAGTACAAGGTATTTACAGAGCACGTCATGACCACACAATCCCATCACATCATGAGAAAAAGTTAGGATCACACATGTGCATAGCGGTATAAAACTTATCAACCGATCTGAACAGTTCCATTAATTAGGACTGAGTCGAGTTGTTTTTTCTTCTTTCTCACGACGGAGGCGCCCTGGGACGGTCACAGGGTGGACGCCCTAGCATACAGCCGGAGAAATAAAACCGGCTTCACACAGTAAGGTTTGGTAGGAGTTCACTCGATGAACCCATGGTGCCTGAGCTAAGTATCTTTACAGACGTCACAAATAAGTCCGGTTAAATAAATTAAACTGCGAGTGTAAAGCAAGGGAAATTTAGCTGTAAATTCCCTCAAGGTTATTCTCGAACAAATAGGACGATACACTGAGGTTTTCGGGGTATTCGCATTGAGCGTCTACATATGAACCTGATATAAGGCGAAAAGAGTAAATGAAGAAGAGAATGGTCATACTGTAGTGTGATTCGACGCAAAACTGACACCAATCGTACACCTTCCCATAATAGTACTGAGCGGCGGGGTATTACGCTCTGTCGTTCGCTTCCCTCAAATGTCGAATCTTTTAGTTTGAGGTTGAGGTAGAATCGGTGATTGCGAAATTTGCTCCGGGCCACATAACACTTGAGTGTGTACCCTATGATTTATCAGTTCAACGCTTGCTCTGTGTTATTGTTTATTTGATTTTGACTGGTTTTTTGCACACGGTAGATGAGGCCGAATGGTCAGATCTGGGCAACCCTAGGGATTGTGTTCACCAGGTAAGCCGCAATATAGCCCGTTCGATTTTGCTGATATAATTTACAATCAGGTCAGGTGATGTTCTTTCATTTGTAGGCAGTTTTCCTATTGCATAGTGAATGTTATCTCCAATAACTATAGAGAATACATACCGCGAGATGTGAATATTTCATTTAATCTTTTCAGCCACAAACGTAAAAAGGTGGAATTTAACGGACATTGAGATAGCAACAACAAGCGAAAATGGTTGAGTGTTCACATATAATAATTCGGTCGTGCCTAATGTGAGGTCAGTGGCTCAGTGGTAAACACGGTTGCCTCATGAACAGCGTGTCCGGGGTTCTAGTCCCGACAGTGGCACCGATATGCACTATTGATGAGCTCTAACGAGAGCAAAACTCGAGTCTAGTGCTTTTTTTCGAAAGCGGCCGACTGGAAAGTCTATGTGAATGCGACAGCTGCGATCAATTGTAGGTGATGTTCAATCTATATGAAAAACCAAAATCCCCTACTACACTTCAATAATAGAAATAGTCAACAATTGGGTTTACGTGAAACAAGAACTCTCATCAGTTCCATGGTAGACAAACTGCATGAGTTAACACTTTATGCACAGATAGAGCCGGATGGCGAGTACTGATCGGCATTATCTTAGAAAAAGGAAATAATGTAGGATTCCGACCTCGCAACAATACTTAAATCGAGTTGGTGGTGTCAACAACGTGACCTGTTTCTATGGTGTGCTTTGCAATGAATGAAGTCGATGTTAATATCAGTCGCTGTGTTGCCATTGTCTGTTGCTTCATCGCATGCGCCAACCACTTGGGCATATGTTCAACCATTGTTTGACTTGGGTACCGATCTGTTATGTCGAGGTGGAAGTCACCGCAACCTCAGATAGATTACATATGAGACAGCAGATTTCGGTAGATCACAATTATGAACAAGCTGGTTGACACTCCTAGATATGAGTAACAACTACATTTCAGCCTCAGTGTATGTACGAGATATAATGTTATTTGTCATGCAATATTACGACAAATAATTATTGAGCATGTTTTGGGCCTAGTTTCGGGCTTTTTACTTCAGCGAGAGATATAACTGATGGGACATAACACTGGTGTGTCCAGCTGCTCCGGAAGAGATCCGCTCGGTTATGTTTTTCAGATGTCACCTGAGAACACCCGCTTCTTACCCTTTTTTATATCAAATACTTGGAAACATGCGTTGTTGCCATCCTGTTCATGTAGGACATTGCCTAGTTTCGTAGCTTAGACTGTTCCTGATATATGCGGCAGAAAAGTTGTTTTTCTAGAGTATTCTTGCCTGCAGGTCATCCTCTGTCAGAAACGAATCCCTTGAATAATATTGTCGCTTCATCATGTTTGAACTTGATGAGAATGGTACAACATGATTGTAGTTCGTGTCCTCTCTAAAATGATCGAAGATCTGACACACCTGCAAAAATGTGTCTGTCGATCTCAATGATTCGGCTTCCAGAGGATGTATTTTATCGGACGATTCAATTTTCCGATATAAAGCGCACTGCTTATTGCTACGACGGCATATTAAATACAAACATGAAGTATATTTTTTATTGCGATGAAGTTTCGGCATATAGCTGGCGGACACGCATGCAAGTGTGGCATGCTGCTAAATTCTTGTTTTAGCAACAATTCGGAAAAATAATCAGAGATGACAAAATGGATTAAAATCCAATGCTGAACAATGAATGGAATCATTCTAATCTTGACAATTAATGGTTGTGAGTGCTTGGAAATATTTTATGTGAAACGAGTTTGCAACACATCTTGTTTCATTTTCTCATGAACATTTCCACAAACTGCCAACCTGTGGATGATTTCATCAAAACTTCATTAGTCCATCAACGTGGACGTGCACGAGAACAACTTAATGTGATTGCCCAAGGCACTTACAATTGTAGTCTTTAATCTGAGATACTAACAATTTGTGGAGAAGTGAAGTAGTGTCTGATGAGCACGTGAATTAATTCACAGATTTAATATCTTCCATAACGTCTACGAAGAGGGAGTTATCAAAAATGTACGAGACCAGGAATATTGGGAGTTGTCTAGGAAATTGTCTTATCTACTTATATAGGTGAATATTTTGCCTTTCCTCCACCACGCCTTTGGTCTGAACGGTGTCATCACAGTATTACTTCACTTGTGCGGAAGAATTCTCCTATCAAGTGTCTAGATTATTAAGAGACTGCGATTACAAGCAAGGACGTATACGGATGTATCACGTGACCTAGTTAAATACACTGATATACTGTCAGGAAATTTGTAACCAACTGAGCTCAATTTTATAGACAAACGACTTTTCGGTTACTAAAAACTACATCAGTATAGTTAATGAGAATCACTGTGTTCAGAGAAGCACCTAACGAATTACAGACAAAACCCACTAGTCAGGAGTTGACGTGAAACCACTGGAGAACAGTGCTACTCTTGGAAGAGTAAACACAACTTTCAAAATGACTTACGAAACGAAATATGAAACGTGAATTTTCCCAGTTCACTTGGAATGCTTTCATCGTGAGAACATAACACTGTGGCTCAAATTAACTTCCAAATATCCAACAGACTGCAGCCTATGAGGAACGTAGTCTTAAAGTTGTAAGTGAAGAAAAGATTGCAAAAGCTGTTACTTTGGAAACAATTAGATGTAATGGGTAAACAGCGATATGTCACCTTGGTAAGCCAAAATTGTAATACAAAATGTGGAGAAATTTCTGAATTTATAAAACCTAAGACAATACCACTTGCATTAATTAACATATGTACATCTTTAGGGAAACACAGGAAGTTCAACTGAACTGAACATTAAAGTGGGGAGAACTGTTATTCTGGAGGACACCCGAATTAGTTATGAGTAGGAAAACGGTCAGCTACTTAATCTTATCAATTAGGAGTATTTTGAATGTAAATGCTTCTCATCGTTATGGGATATGGCTGAATATTATGCTGCCCGAAAAGAGGTCCCTCATGTTGTACTACTCGTCCAAGGCTGTGATATGAAACAATCCATGCCAAACGTTCTTGAATGTACTACGATTTTCTACTGTAGGGATATTTTAATGCCAAGACTTGTACAGTTGCATTCAACGAACGAATTATAAATAAAAGACTATTTTCACCTCAACTCATCCTTCCCTTTTAACATTGAAACTCCTACCGCTTCGAACGATGAATCACAACAACAATCAAAATCATCTCTGTCGCGCTATCCGTATTTGGTAAGTTTTAATATCTCGTTATCTAGCTTTCTTTATTCAAATACATTTGATACGCACGCGATACACAAATGATATATGTGTATATTTATTGATGTAATTCAGCTTTTGATTTAAAGAACTAACTAGTGCGTCGAAAAGGAAACCATGTATTGTTCATTACAATTGACGTACTTGATTGCACTCACAAGACCGAAGGAATCACGTAAGCTGTG
>JTDE01000003.1:399885-437765 GCA_014338405.1 Paragonimus skrjabini miyazakii
GTCATGGACAGCCCCCATCTTGTACACTTGTTGGGACTCACTGTTCCGACAGATACTTGATTACAGTTTGACATTGATTTGACTGACGCGATTAACTACGCGTTCTCCGTTGACCCCCTTAGTGAATCTACTTCAAAATTATGGTATACACCGCACTGTATTCATTATTACGTTGAAATTTGAAAACCAATTTCCTGCTTTGTCATTCTTTCTATGACAACAAAGTTCACTGTGTAAACTTCGGAGCTCCCGGTTCAACGAACACCTGCTTGAATTTAAGGATTTTCTCATAACCTTCCTCTTAGTTTACTTCTCTTATATAAAATGTGTACTATATTTGCCTGCAAAAGCCCTCATCTTGAAGTGAGATTTGTGTGCAGACCATATTTAGCTTGACTTCTCGTGCTTAATTGCTCGGACCAATGACAGTTCATTGGGTTAATGCCAATGTTTTGTAATCCGAATTCTTACAAAGTCTTTTGGTTTCGACGCTGTCTTGTATAGTAGCTGATTACACCGTGCGAGGTGGTATCACCCTCTTTTGAACACTACATTCTGCTTTCGTTATCCAAATTAATAACTGGGATGCTTTGTTTTTTAATACTGTAACGAATTTTGCTGCTTTGCTGATGTCCTTTTGTCTTTCTATTTTGTAAGTCGTGTAGATGTCTAAATGAACCTTCGACCAACTCTTGTATGTATTTTCTCCCTTTACAGATTGTGATTAAAACCCCTTCCTTGAATGAACGCCGTCAAACGATGTCTCCATACTGCACGAAGTAGGTACATATGTATTAAGGTTAACTATTGCCGAAACTTCTGGAATGCTTGTTGCAATACGTCCATTAATCTAGATGCATTCTGCCCATCATATTTTGTCAGTGCCCATGGGAAACTGTTGAAAATATAAAGCGCCTGATTTTTGATTATGCGCTTTATCAAACTGTTTCTACTCGTTCAGATTATTTTGTTTGATGCATCGGGATCGGAGTGAAAGCGTTCAGGCGGAAACGTACTCAATACGGGTAGGTGTGCACAGCTACATCGATCGCAGATAATTATGGTTACAGGCACTGGCAACTGATAACCAAACACTTTCATCATCCAGTCAAAAGCATTGACAACAAGTACATGAAGATGAATGCACTTCCATTCCGGCTAATGAAGTAAAAACTCCTGGCCGGAATCCTGTCCCGTTCGCCCGTCGACTGTTGGGTGATGTACGTATAATCGGTGATAGAGTCAGAGTCGTTGGCATCTGTTGTTACTAATACAAGCAGTATGAACAAGGTAGGTTTGTTTGCGTTCGTATGGTAGAATAAAACTTTCAGCCATAAGAGACCATCATAGATCCCAATGGGCATTAATAGACACAAAAACGGGTTGCCACCAGGCAAACTACTGAGAGACAAAACACAATCGACACCGTCTGGTATGTGACTAACATTCAGGCATTCGAGCGGCCTGATGGGTTGACGTCAGTGTTATGCTAACCGATAGAAGAGTAGTTTTAACACGGGTGGGAGAGAAGCAAATAAAAAATGAGAGCGAAACTCGAGTCCGATGCTTAATTTTGATAGGGGTCAACTGAAAATGCTATGAGGATGTGACAGCTGCGATCAATTGTGGGTGATGTTCAATCTGTATAACTAACAACAAATGTTTACGGGCGTGTTTACACATAAGCGAAACTTAAAACACACGACCGAAGAGGTAGGGAATTTCACGTTGAGGGCGAAAGAATGAGGATGACAGCTACAGACAGTTAATCATTTAGGGACACAGAATGGAGCAGGGCGAGGTCAACTGAAAAGAATTTTCACATCAATGAAAATCCTACAGTTGGTTGAATTTTGCTGTCACCAAAGTTTATCTTACCTACTAAACGTCAGATTACTACGTGTGTTCAATCTCGCTCCACAGTGAATTGGAATGGAATTTCCGAAGAGTGAACTGAGTATTGCGGTTCAGTTAACTGGACCTTACAATAACCGGTTCTGATGTGGACAATTTTGCTATGTTCGAAGTTACGAAAGTACTCTAATGTAAGCTTTCAACTTAAGTGCCACAGCACTGACAGTGGTAATCGTAGAAAAGTGTCAAAAAAGTTAATCAAAAGCGTCGTTTAAATTGTATGGTTTCAGACCTCGAAATCAGGTTGTAGAACAATATAAGGTGAAAGGAAGATTCTATGCCAGTAATTTCCAGTTAGCCACTCAGACAAGAAGGTTCCGTTAGCAATTTGTCGTTCGTGTGTGAAATACATGAAGGAAGTGACCTAAGGTTGACTGTAGTGTTGTTCAGTTCCACTGGTCTCCTGTTTCACGTCAGCAACTGCTTATTAACAGCGAAACAAACCGCAGTATGATAAGTCGATGCGCGTCAGCCCGACAATCCAATGATCACAGGTTGTGGCTCGGTACACAACTGTTGTCGTTTGGATTGTCAGTCCGATTACCTGAATTTCTGAGGAATACAAATATGAATATACCAGCAACAGAGTGTTGGACTGACAGCTTGCAAAAAATTACGCTTATTTTGTGGTAGTTACTAGACACTGCATCAATGTACATCCATGTGACATGCTCATGGTGTCAACCTTGCCTATCATGCCAATGAAGTGACTTCAAATTGGCCTGGTCAGCAAGTGCTCGACGCTAGTACCACGGGGTCCGTAGTTTACAACACTGATAGGAGTAGTTCCATTACAGAAATTGCCAATGTGACCAATTATCAGGTCGTTTAAAGCTGTAGATAGTCTTAATTAAGCACCGTTCGGAGTTAGTTGCAAAACCGATATTTCCAATCCGTTATGGTTGATTCACCCCCAAAACACACCTTGTGAATAAACGGAGATTCGGCCTATTTAAAAGAACGTCGTCCCTAGTTGGTCCCGCTTACCTTACTTGAATCAACTATAACCAAGTGCTTTTGAAATGAAGTCTGTAAACTTTAGCTTTCGTTTTGTTAGGGCTCGCTAGTAGTGCATAATCCCGCCAAGTGTACAGCTGGAACTCAGATTCACACTGTTCTGAGTAGATCATATGGTTGAAGTGGGTCCGCCCGACTGCAAAATCTGCGGATATATACGAGCGTTATCCTAGTAAAATGATGGGTAGGTTCATGACTCTCTCCCGGTTTTGTCTACGACGAGTTTAAACGTATCGACATCTTTTCTCTCATGCCCTCTACTGGGTTGTTTAGTAGCAAAAATGGCCCATCACTCGACGAAGTGAATCAATGACAAATCCGTGGGAGTCATTTAGGTTTCTCACATTAAGCTAGCAAACAACTTTGAGCTGATGTCTTTAGATCGTATGGATGCAGACCCCTGTTGAACGGAGCTCGGGATTTTAGCAGTGTCAACATTGCTGATGTGAGCGCAAGCCGAAATTACCGTCGATTGTTTGCAAATTCTGCAACGTGTTAATAACACCCAACTACATAAAACAGACAATCTGAACAGCCAGAGTTTAAACAGATAGACGTGGACTGTTTAACGATATCTTACATTTTGAACTGTTACATTCTTTTCGATGGATATCCATAAATTGTTCATGTAAATTTGTTAAAAAAATAACATTGTGACGTTTCTTTTTTATAAAATTTTTTTGCAATGTCAGCAGACGAGAACAATGGACTACCAATTAGTTGGTTACTGAATAAAATCTTTACTGCGCACAAGAATACGTTATTAGTTCCGTAATATTGTTTTATGGTAGGTAGTTTCGTTGTGAGAAGTATACTACTCACATGCGGCATTTATAAACAAAAAGGCAAGATCCCTACGCCAGGATGACGATAGATCAGAAGGGACTATCGGAATAGTGTGTACGCGCTGTGGGAGAAATTCCATCAAGGCGGATAGCAACGTACTGTTTCCCAATGTACGAGAATGCACATCTGTCGTGCAAATAATTGTACTTGTTTGTGGTTTCATTTTTAACGTGACCTGTAAGGGAATTCGCACAACAAACGAATTCGCAGGCCAACCGTCTGTTGCGGTCACAACACCATTAAAACACAAAGAGAATGAATAAACGCTCTTTGTCTTTGTTACAGTCGTAACTAGTAGATGAAAACTGTTTTGGCAGATAATGAAAGCTTTGTAAGAAAGTTGGCACTTCATGGTCCTAATTGGCACTTTCCCAGAGTAGTCATGGAGATACATGGGAGAGAGATTAACTACACTAAGCGTTCACATTTGACCATTGACACTATTTTATAGGCTATGTTGAAATGCCATGAACGCTAATAGCTAGTTTTACTGAAGTCGTGAAACAATTTTGATAATTACAGTCTTGATGTATAGTTCGTTAGTAAACTGTTCCGTTTCTTAATACAATGAAACAAAAATGTAGTCTTTGCAAAGATCTTCGGCGATGTGAGAAATATGCCACGGAATTTAAACCACTTCTTCCTAACAAATACTAATTGATATATGAAAAAATATTAAAATAACAAACATATTTATAGAAATTAATGCATCTGGCTTTACGATTCATTGAATGGCTTTCAAGTTATTGGTTTCCTATTGTCCTATTACTTATTAGTATGGTGAACAAAAATCGTTATATGTTGCTATAAAAGTACGCAAAAGGATAGAACCCAGTGGATCAAAGGTAGTCAGTTTTTCATTAGGTTATCTCTAAAAGTTGCTTACATACATGAAACTTTCCTGGACTATCCTTTTTATTGTCGTACTGACATCCAACTAGAAGCAGCTTTGCTAGTCCTTAGACCAGTATTCAATAAATCAACGGGTTATCCTAATTCAGCAAAGATTTTCACGCCGAAGGCTTTATACATTGTTTACTGTGTTTGCAACTTTACGTCAAAAGTTATCCTCAAATGAGTGATTCAATGCAGCTTTTGGAAACGTACAGTGTATCGTATACTGAACGAGTGAGAACTCCTAGACAATCATGGGTGTCTATAATTTAAGTTGTGAAAGAGGACCGTTAATGCAGTTCATAACATTACGTTCACTATCAGAAAGACTGTTTAATTAAACTGATGTAATTGTCCATAAATTTACTTTATAATAAGACCCTCAATTTTCATGTACAAAGTATCCCCCATTCTCACTGTGTGAAATGAAGCCAGCTTTCCCTCTCCGAAATCACCTTATCATAGGCAACTGGCTGATGCCTCACCTTCAAGTGAACCTGCGGACTTGCAAGTAATACTTATTCTGTCCTATCGGGTTCTACCGATGTAGCATCATTAGAGAACGTTTCCAACAAAAGACCGGATACGCACATTCTGACAGTCGTATCCAACTCTCAGCTAGGTTGAACATGAGAACTAATCAAATAGATTGAGATTGCGCTCTGTCACACACGCTGATCTTCCGCCAGCACGCTTTTGGTAATTTAATGCGTGCCCTATTCGTCTGACAGGCAGACGTTGGGCTTGTTTTGTACCACAAATTTCTCGTTCTCCTATAAATTTCGTTTCCTTTAATCTCTCTTGGCTGGTTATTTATTCTCAAAGATTTTTTCAAATAATTGCATCCTTCATCTGTCATGATATCCACGTTGCCCGATGTAAAAATAACCGCACGTCAAAATGTCCAGCCTGTTCATTTAAGAAGCATTTCATCTTGTGCCTATTGTTCGCTTCGTACGTGTCTAACATGTCAGTCATAGACGATGACGTTCAACTCTTGGTCACTATGAGCTAACCAAAATGTTTAGTTAGTATGTAAAGTGTCAGTGGTCTCCGGTGTACGATCTACACGATGGTGAGGAAGTATCTTGTCAAAACAGCGATATAATATCAGAAGCAACCAACGTTGATGATTTGTTTGCTTGGCTGTTCACGTCACATAACTCACTAAATAAAGACATGCTGTTTGTCGCAGAATGAGAGTGTTTAATCGCAAGATTGTTAAACGGGTCAGCTTCCAGTGTGTTGCACCCCTGCGCTTATTGTATGATCAACGCTGGATACTTTGGATTTTCGAGGTTTGATCAACACCTAGCACAAGCGCGAAAGATTACAGTGGACGCACGGCATAGACAGACGATATCATGCACACAATTGAAGTAGCTTCATTAATCTAGGTTAACACAACGTCCATATATGCTCAGGTCTTGTCTATTGCACGCGGCAAGCCTCCGTTGTGAACCCAAATAGACTTAACAATCACACCACGTTAGCTTTGAATTTCCAAATCAGATTCAATGTAACAATAGAAAGTCAGTGATAATTATTCATTTCTTTCAGTTATCCATTGGTTTGTTTTAACTTTAATTGTTAAATATTTACAGTTGAAAATTGCTTATGAAGGGCATTTGTCTCCAGAGTTTCGTGTGTTCTTTGTTTATTTAAAGTTGATGAAAGATAAAAATTGCCCTGCCTTTTTGAAGCTAAAAGGCTCCCAAGCGATGGAATACACTCTTTGAACAAACTGGTTTGAATTTCTCATAAATGTATCGTCCAATGAATGCGTATTTAGTTTGTTACAACCGTAAACCGAAACAGAATTACGTGAGGAATGTTATACGCTTACTTGCGGTGGCATCTTAAAGAACGCTACAGAAAATCTTCAACGTTTTGCTCGTTTGAGTCCATTGTTATGTTCATTATCTATTTCAGCATTATAGTTTAACGAACAGACATTGTATTGTACCAAACTAGTTGAATCTGACGATGAATCATACGACGTCTGATCTCAATTCAAGCCTGTACAAACTTGTCATAAATGTTTATACAACAAAATTAGCACGTGGACGAACAGGAATCCATTGCATTCCGGGCAAGTTTTAACGTGAAGCCTCACAATTCGGAAGAGATGCACATCAAGGGTGAAGTAGGGAAGTTGTCATATCAACTTGTAAATGTCCCACGCAGTCTTCACCTGAGCACGTGAATTCTTGTAACGTCAAAGTAATTGACGTGAGTAACATTTTCTATTTGACTGATCTGCACCAAGATATGCTCTGAAATAGAAGAATCGGTGAAAATATTATTACAATGAACTTAGACCAGTGGTGTGGCCTGGTCGCTTCCGTCAGTTAGAATGAATTGTGATCTCACACACTTTGAAATTCGAAGTCGACGCTCAGCCTACCAGTGTTCTGATGATAAATATAAATAACGCAGTTACATGAAATTTGTTAGCAGGAACAGTACCACAGTCAAACCAGTTGACTTGAAGACGCCGCAGATGTATCACTCTTCAATATGTCACAAACCACCACAAATCACGTCGATCTACTAGTAGTTTTGAGTCTAATCAGTAAGGCACAATCGATAATTTCACTAACACTGTGTCACATGGTAAATGCCAGCAAAGGTCATCAAAATTATTAGAATCTATACGATACTGTTGTAAATATTATAATACATGTGCCCTCTCATCTCTGAATCCAGTTGACTAGTTATTCATGCTATCAACTGAAAAGACGTTCAAGGCGGGGCAATTAAAAACGACTTTGCAAGTGGCCACCAGTCAAATGGAAATGAGTTCGCATGAACAATCAGATATTGGTGAAAGTGAGTGCGTATCAAACAAGACCAAACGAGAACGTTTAGGTCAGTAAACAATGAAGAAAGTAGACATTTATTATCTGTACCAATGGTACAAACTTCATCATGATTGTTCAGCGCGTTTGACAAGAAACAAAGCAAATTTGGAATCGACTACTTACATGCATACCAAAGTTGCTTCGACGAATTCACATAGAATGACAACAGTAAGAAACGATCTTCAACAAATCGAGAACAAAATTAATACCTCTGGTTATGATCCGTTTCCCAGGTGACTGGTACACATCTTTAGACCTCAGAGAAATTAATTATGAAGGCAACTTCCAAAGCGTTAATTACCTTCTGCCAGTTATTGAAAAGACTGATATATCCAACCGAGATTTGTATTCAATCGGGTTTCATTCTCTGAACATTGGCGTATTCTTGGCTGAAACATTCAACTTCTTTAGGTAATTGTATTTTGGGTTTTTCCGTCCTCTAGAAGTCCACCAGTTCCCATCCTCACAATTTTGTCGTTTTGTGCACACATCACGTTTGACGGAACAAAATCAGGAAGACATTTGGGCTCATTGTACGTTGATATTTTCGCCATGAAATTGAAACACGAGGTGCCAGACATACTTTTTACGACTTTTTCACAAAAAATGTGTGGGTGGTATAGTATTAATCGTAAAAGACCAGAATCGACGTGAAAATCTTTCAGCTAGATTTAACTTCTCAATGGATAAACTGTCAGAAACGCAAATGCAACAATGGGGCGTGCTGTATATCAACAGTCTGCGTGGATTGGACAGTAGCATAAATTCTTCTCCAGATTCACGTAGACTTCATAGGAAATCAATTTTGCAAACAGCTCTTTTCAGTCATTCTTGTCAAACTTTCACAAGTATACAGGGTGTTAGGGCGCCCACCCTGTTACCGTCCCAAGGCGCCTCCGTCGTGAGAAAGAAAAAACTGTTGACTCAGTCTTAGCGGAACTGTTCAAATCGGTTGAGACTTTTTATAACGCTATGCACATTTGCGATCCTAACTCTTTCTCATGATGTGTTAGGAATGTGTGGTCATGACGTGCCCTATAAATACTTTGTAATTGTCGCCCTAGCCGCACCCATTTTGTGGCGGAACAAAACTCTATTTTGAACGCGTCTTTTGTCTTGTCTTGGGAGAGAATGCGGGAAAAGTCGCGGTACTAATCAGGACCGAGAATGTCGTGTGAATTATTACCGGGACGAGAATCCAATTTTATCAAGCGCACCACTATACCGAGATTGAACCAGCGTATCGTTTAGGAGGGTTTATAACACAGGGTAAGTACGAGCCATATATGAAAACTATAACAAATCAAAGAGGTCATTAAAAATCACAGAAGTGGTGCGGATCATAGTCTACTGGAGGAGAGTGAGGGTGTTGGGGAATGCGTCAGAATGTCACACGTGCCCGTCATGGGAAATGCGTCCGTCAGTGTAAACTGGTTTACGTACCTTCAATTCCCCAGCTTCTCACCGATGCAGCGCAATCTACTTTGAGTTCGAATACTGTTCTAAAACGTCAAACAACTGTGCACGACTGAAACAATATGGGAAGGAGTACGATATATCAAAGGTGTATTACTTTCAATGGACTATCTCGACGAGCTCATCAAGCGTTACAGCTAACTACACGTCCACAAAAGAGCCAACTATCGCGTTACCCTGATGAGGCGAAAACCAAAATGATAAGCAGAAGACCTCATCTTGAGTTAGGTCTGTATTGGAGATATAACATCGCTTAACTTTGACTAATGTGGCGCTCCAGAAGCATGCTTGTCACCAATCAAGAGAAACGGTTCTGGTCTCTGAACAGTCGTTTTATCTACAACCTAGTGCGTAGTGATCCTACCACCCCTCAAAGTTGAACAGAAAGTTTATCACCCCAGTGCCAGCAGCATTCCCACTGTATACACTGACGTACCTGAAAACTATAACTGATCGTACATTCAGGTGCCCGCCATCGCTGAAGTGAAGGTATCAAATCCCAACGAACGTTGGAAGCATCAAATCATATTGTTTGTGTATTCCTTTCGAGGTCGGTTGGTGAATCACCACAAGTCTTAACTGTTGAGCTTTTACGTTAGCTAACTCCACTTGACAAGCAATTTTACCGGGAAGTTGTCCTCATGGTTATCAGAACAACAACACTACCGTACGTGGCTAGTTAATGCAAATCAGGTTTGATTGATTCAGTAGTCGAACAATGAAATGGAATGGAATGGATAAGGCTGATTTGGTTTCCCTGGATTTTTCGCGGTCTAGCTAACGGTAGATCTGCAAGGGGTTTCAACGGCGTTGCCTAGAGAAGTGTGACATCTTGCACGTCATCAATCAAAGGAATAAACGGTCGAGTCCTCAGGGCAATTTTCATGAAGAAAAGGAAGCAACGAACCACCTGCAGAAATGTCGCCAGGGAGGAACTGATGAGAACATCCATCGTCTTCTGAGAGAACAGGGATAGAAGGCCAACTAAATGAACGGTGAGACTTTTGGGCCAAGTGTAAAGTAGACCGAAGCATTATTGGTGTTTTACATAAGGTGAGATAGTATGACTTGTGTGGTTACTGGTAATAGTTCCTTGAGATGCGTAAGACCAGCTTCGAGGATGTCGTTATCCAACAGACATGTGTACCCTACTGTTAGTGCAAGCCAGTTTTAAGGATTAGTTTTGCTAACTAAACTGGAGGCCCATTTACCCTTGTATATCGCTTGGTTAATTAGTTAAATAACTTGTACTTCCCATTCCCTGCAAAGTATAGCACACCAACAATAAATATGATGAGGCCACGGCGTTTACCGTCACCGCGTTTTGATGTCAAACGTCCTTAGATATTAAAGTTTCATTGGGCATTGTGTCACACTCTCGTCAGACGAGATTCATGGATATGACTTATCCTTGCCCGATGAAAACAACAGTAACAAGGAAACAATTCAAGCTTTTTTGTCTATTATTCAGAGTAGTGTCGTGTTCGTACTTTGGCATTTTTACAGAGCTACTAAATGAAGGCTATTGCGTTCGGTTTGACTACAGGAAAACCTGTATTATAAGGGTAAATGTATGAGCTCTAACTCTAAGCAAATTAAGTTAATGTTATTGATCTTGTTTTTTTTCTATTTCTAGATACCAAAGCATTTGGTTATCAGGTAACGTACCAAGCATGTATTAGTTACCATCAAGTTGGTCCTATTTCATTGATGGAGGTGTCATACGGCGATGAATTCGGAGGTGAATTGTCTATTTACGTAATAGAACAGATATAATTTTATCAACTGGCGAAAAAAAAACAGGAAGGCTCCAGAATGTGAGTTGGCGTTAAGAAAAAAGGGAGTTTACTGTTTACTGTTCTTAGAAACTGCTCTTTTGCACCAGGTTACTGCCATTAGAAACTGCTTAATTGGTTGGCGTTCTAAGACAACCGTGTACGTTTAATATTCAGATATCGTCGTGGTAATTTTTGATGGAATTATACGAACCTGAGGCGGGAAACTCATTTCGTTTAAATAAACTAACCATCTTCATCACCGTTTCCACTACGTTTGATAGTCGAATATGAATGGTCTTTGAAGCTAAATCAGGTTTTTTTTTCACTATAGAAATTGAATACATTTCAATCTGCGAACAAATGCATTTTGCCACGAACAGCACTTCAATTATCTGAGAACAGTTTTTCATAAATGAATAGCAATGCGAGTTTTGAGCTAGCGAATTGGTCCACCATAATGTTGATGTGTTTTGACACCAGGTTAATTTCGAATAGCAACCATAATTTACGCATTTTCCAAAAGGCTAATGCATATTCGTGGATTCACTTTGAAACTACTCATGTGTGATCATCCAGATAATTATTCCACTTAGCCCTTCCGAAAAGCAACACTGAACTGGGGGTTTTCACATGTTGTTTCTTCTCAGTAACACACCTCATTGCTACCATCCGACTTCGAAATTAGGTTTAAGAGTTGATAAGTCAAATGTGCTAACCACTGAGTTGCTGGTTTCATTTTAAACAAGGCTTAATTACAACATCGAAATACAAAGCCACACTTGCGTACATGTAATCCTGGAACTGATCAGCTACCTCGAGAAAAGTCACTTCACCTGTCCTGATGAGCGTAATCGTTAAACTCACTACTAGGACCTCCTGTCAAGCTAAAGTCAAAATTACTGACCTGTAGTTGAATAATTTGCCTGTAACGAACTGAACGGGATTTACACATGAATGCTGCAAACAAGTATAAAGTTTACTCATTTTATACTTAACAAATCTCTGTCGATTTATCAGACCGGAATAAGGTCTGAAATGATGCATACATATCCACATCACGTGCGATGGTCCAAGTGAAATTAACCAACTTCCCTATTATGAATAATCTGAAATGTTGCCTGGATGGTTTAATAAGATCGCGGAGATTTTGACCTGTCTAGGGCGTCCTAATCGCAGAGTTATCGATTAGAGTTAACAGACGGCAACTGTGTCTCCTCTCGAGATGATTAGCCAACCTGATCCTTACCCACAAGTTAAAGTAGTTGAGCGTTCAAATGTCATAATTTGGTCGTGCTTACTGTGTAGTCAATGGCTCAGTGATCAACACGGTTGTCTAATGAAAGCATGGCCCGGCCGCGGCAAGAATATGCAATACTGCCGAGCTATAAAATGAAAAACACTGGAATGTAGTGCTTCTTTTCGATCGAGGCTGGCTTAAATGTCTGTCTGAATGCAAAGGCTTCGGCCAGATGTTAGTTTTTCTCAACCTAAAATCGGAGTTTATCTTGTCGATAGGGCGTCATACGATTATCTCTCAATGCCTCCACCCAGTGGGTTACTAAGGTGATATGGTAAACATTGTGTCGACATCCCTCCTAATATCCGGAGGTTCGAGTCCCAGGTACACTGTTTGGTCACCACATTACTCGTAAAACTTGCAGTAGTCGAAAATTCTATCCCAGTGATTCTGAACGGAACCAATAATATGTGATACTGTGATGGGGTCATTGCTTTCTTTCGGGAAACAACCTGTTTCTTTTTTCCATTTTATGTGTAAGGTCATCTGACTGGAACTGTTGAGTTAATGTCTGACAATCAAGCTGCACAAGTCTTGATCCACCAACCGTATGATATGTATTGGTTTCTCACATAACAGATGATCGATAAACCATGATGTCTGGTAACTATGCTATGTACGCTCGCTTTTGCGCTAAGACTGCAATTCTTATTTTTGGTAGGTTCCATGTCATAGACTTTAAGAAACTTCTTCTGATCATTCACTATGACCAATCCTTACTGAGTCTTCTGTACTCATTTACGTTCATGTTCTTCTCTCCTGCAGTAGGTTTGTGACGACTCTTTTAGTAACGGACTGCAATGTTCCGTTCCGCTCACAGTTTGCATACTATCGGCGCAGAAGGATACATTTTCAACAGGTTGATTGTGAAATACATGACATCGGCCAGCATTCAGTGAAACACTGGACCCAGCTTTCCTCAAGGTGAAAGATCTTCCACGAGTACGTTGATTAACGCGTAGTGAGAAACCAACGATCACTATGCTACGGCACTCTTGAACAAAATGTCAAAGTTAATAATTATACAACCTCAACAGTTTCGGTTAACGGATGGTTTCTGGGAAATGAATTATAATTTTGTGTCAACATGCTAACAATGAATTAGAATCACGTAATCGACTATCATAAACAGGAGAGGTAAAATATACACTGGTGAACGCTTGGAAGAGATATGGTTGGTTCGGATTTTCACGTTTTAACTTAAAATGTCCCCACATAGGGTTCCACTCACCAATGAGTTATACAGTTGTCAGATGAAAAGATTCGGGAGAAACCTTAAGAACTTTCAGACTGTTTGCGAACTCTGACCGCTAATCCGAACACAGGCGTGTGCTCACAATCTGGGTCCAACCCCATGTTCACAGAGGAAACAGTGAAGCCTACATGTGTGATTACCGTCCAACATATGCCGGTGTGAGCCATCCGGACAATGTGACTAATTTCTGAATAAACACAAAAGGGGTCGGACGGAAGCATCAGCTGAAGGACTATAGGTTGCCAACAGACAGACATTTGTGGAATCTTGAGCAAGACGAGTTCCATTAAGCAATATGTTGCGGATGCATTGCTCTGTGGTGTAACGGTTCAGCACCCCGTGCTAAACCCGATGGCTTGATCCTAGCCATTCATTCGCCCCACATCCGGTCAGGAGACCACATGTTAACTGTCTCACTCACTCACGTATCCCTGGCCTATTCGAGAGGTCACAGACACATCACGCGCTCAACAGGCCAGCGTGTGATTCAACAGGCCCTGTACACTCTGCACGCACAAGCTCAGCTTGGCGTAATCCACCTTCACTCACCCGACAGGCAGTGACGCCTTCTCCCCTCAACACAGCGAGAGGCAAGGTCACATGCACGCACACGCGCGCGCACCGACTGAGCCAACTCACGTGCGTTAACCTACAGGCAAGCAACGCACGCACATGGAATTGACTAAACTAGCAAGAGGTACAACACAACTTCTGACGCCTCGTCTCGGACGGTGAACAAGTCAACAACACGCAAAGCCAACGGACACGAGGACGTGTGGTACACCACAACTGTACCACTCCACATCGGATCTACATGATCCTAGCCCTAGAAACTTCTGGCACAGCATACACCTGGATACTGCTATCCACACTAATATCAACTCGGACATTATTTTGTACTGTGCGTGAGTCTCCCAGCTTGTCTATGTTCTAATCATCTTCCTGTTTATGCCTATTTGTGTCATACACCCTACTACTCAACTGTGTACCCTTCTTTTGTTATATATAGTTAGTGTTAGACCGTAGTCATTTATCTATAGCCCACACCGTTGACCTACGTGACAGTGGTAATAACAACTATACACGACAGATAACAATGCCAGTTTCATTCAAAAATGTAAAGAAACAGAACCCTAAATGCGTTAAATTGTATACAAACCGTTGGATAGACAGTTGGACAAATTTGTGTAACCTCTGAATGATCGGAGATTTTATTCTTGTAAATTAAACATCATTCACAGATTACATGGCATTCACATGAACTATTCAACTTTTCACTTTCGAACAGAACTGGATTCAAGGTCCGTTCTTGGTTGGATCCATCATTGATGTATAATTGCGACGAAATTCTTTGTTATGACTCTCCGTACCTCGATGAAAGTTACACTGAACCTTTTAACTCGTGTGTTTGGCCTATTCGAATGATTGTCTTCTCAGTCTCCTTGGTTACCTTGTATGAAAGTCACGACATCTTCGATAATGTTCCGGACACAATGTTTAATACACACGTCTTGGTGACCTTTCAAGACCAAACTGTAACGTTCACTAGATGAACGTTGAGTAGCACATCCGTTTCCCATGACCACGAACTGACAGAACGACTACTGATTGTAGAAACGAAGATATTAGTGTTACAAAGAGTACCGCATAAACAAACTGTAAGCTTTAATTCGTTCCCAGTCCTTGGTAAGTCTCAGCATTATAACATAGTCATGCAAACATTTATTATCAGAGGGGACTGGCAAGTACGACCGTTCCACAAAGAGGACGGAACTGAATGAAGCCGCAGTTATACGACCTCGAAACTGCGTGATGGAACCAATAGAAATCACGCAACACTGATAGCTAATAAAATTGGCGTATATGCATGCGCCAAGGGCACGGTGATGTGACCGATCAAAGGGAGAGAAGTGGACAGGCACAAGTTCTAACCGACTGCAATTCGAACAATAGATTAACTGGAAAGCAAATGAATTTGGAGGGCTTATACCCTTTTCTAGAGAAGGCCGCACTTAGACAATGTGCTTTTGAAGAACATGGGGTAGTTATTACGCTCGTTTCCCGTTATTAATCATCAGGTTAAATACCGATCGTCCCACGATTGTGTACTCGGATAAACATATCCATAATTCGTGTACCGTTGCAGGAGCGACCAAGAAACAGGCCATTAACTAGGGTCGTTCAAGTGAACGGCTGTAAAACACGGCGGAAACCGTAGCCATGCTAGCCGACACGGGGTTGTCACTAGTATGTCGTATCAAGTTTGAAAACTTTTCCAGAGAAACACCAAGGCCAGAACTCTGCGTTCTGTGCAGAGCTCTTTCTCACGATCAACAAATACGAGTGTGTTTTCTGGCGATGATTTAAAGCATGTGTTCAATCTCTCGTTACCTCAGTTCACATAGATGCAGCTAGATATCTTCTCTTTGTATTTAGTGTCAAAATACCATCTAAAGACGTTAACAAGTCGTATACGCAAGTTCAGTTTGAATAAATGTCTGATAACTTGAAGGATCTGTCACACAAGTTTTCTGGTGAGACGGACTGGTCCCATGCAAAACTGGTAGATATTGTTAACCGCTTTTATCGACACATATTTGTCAGCAACGCTGTTTCAAACAAGAACACTGTTAGGCCATGAATAAATCGACAAAAATGCTGTACATTGGTGTTTCTAATGCCGGATACGGTCCCTGGTATTGTTAGGATGAACAAGGACGGCTACGTCACGAGAATAAACTCCATCCTAGGAGATAAACGAATATTTAAGAAAGACCAAACGACTGGAAATAATACATTACCAGGAAATCAAATAATGAGATAACTCCAGATATTGTTTTGGACGGTCTAATCTATGAAAACCAGTATAGGAACATAAGGCCAATTGGCGCGAAAGCACCGCAAATGACGGATGCTCTAAAATGCACAAGAACAAACCATCCTTGAGATCAAAGTTATGTGTGAACAATTCAGAGTACCACAAAGTTGCCCGATGGCTGGTTGATATTCTGAATACCATTCACAAACTGTTATCCTTCCATTACACACAAACCTCATTTGAACTAGCACAGACGTTGGAAAGCGTGTCGATGGGTTCTCACATTGTGCATTCGATTGACGCTGATTGTCTTTTTACAAATGTTTGTCTTTGTGAAACAATTAAACTTTTATACGGTTTTATCTCTAGTCAGATATGTTCCAGTTGGATATCTCAAGGAACTCATCTTACTGTGTACATAGAACATTCGATTTACTTTTAAGGGAATTCCTTATGGACAAGTAGACGGAGTGACTATGGTTAGTCTGTTAGGTCCACCACTAATTGACATCTCCTTGGGATTGATCGAACAAGTCCAAGATAATATTGTCAAAGCTGTATGTTACAAACGATATGTTGATGGTATTTTCATTAACGTTGATTATTTTGATTTGTTTACAGTCTTCCAACTCCGTCCACCCCAATCTACCTTTGTCTCACGTAAAGAAATCAAGCGGCAGTCTAGTCTTTTTAGATGTACTCATCACCAGGCCCATTACAGCAGACAATACAGCAATCATTTCATCGTAAAGAAACACGGGGTGGGCAATAAATTCAACTTTCCAGTTTTGTCTCGATAGCATGCAAGTGTGGTTTTTTCAAAACTCCACTTCAGAGAGACAGGTGTATTTGCATCTCTGATACGCTATAGACAGAGATGCCAAGAAAAACATTACTGGCAAATACATATCGTGAAAAAATCCATAAGCTCTCAGCATGATGAACAAGTGCAATGCACCAGTTCAGACAGCTCAAAAGAAGGATGTATTTCTATTTCTGCAATCCAAAAGAGATCGCTAGACAAACGGCGTCAAGCATAAAATGAATTCTGCCCTATTACACTTAGTTTGAACCAACAATTGACCACCTCTTCAAAATTGCAAACGCAGTCTGTCTAACTATTCTGTTTCTCACGTTGTCTATCCGTTCACTTGCGGTTGCAGTGACGTTTACATAGGCAAAACAGACCGACACTTATATCGGCGAGTAGCAGAGTAGGTCCTGAAATGGTTAAAACAACTCCTGACAAAACAATCTCAAACCGATAAATCTGCTTCTCGAAATCCCGTATCACCGATTGCTAAACATCTCATAATAATTCATCAACGTGACCCATTCAGCTAATTTGAAATTTTGTTACACGATTACACCACAAAGTGAAAGGTCTTTGACGAAGCTATGATGATCATAGCTGACCAGTCGGCGCCTTGTGCACAAAGGTGAATGAGGCAACTCGGTGGGTTGCCGTGGTGGTGATGATATAATGGTCGGTGTGAATGTGTGTTTGCCCATAACTTGCTTATCTTTAATTGCCTGTCGTATATAACCTGCATGTTCTGTGTATGCGACCGAGGAGAGCAAACTAACCGTTAACGTACAACAATACATATCTTTTTCTGCGCTTGATGTGAGACCCACCTAACGAGTTCCACTGGAAAAATTAAATGGATGTGCACGGAAATTAATTGAACAGAAATCAACCGCGTCATAACTACACATGCAAAAACGTCTTCATACATTTGCACCACGAGTACGACGCAACCGGAAGCATGGTAGCTTGATCGAGCATGGTGTAGTTGGATGGCTACGGGATTCGCAAAGTCTGAACACTATGCATTTGATCTGATAATGAAAAACCAAAAAGGAGCTTGTTCGTCACACTGTTGTTTCTGATGATCAATCTGGGAATTTCTCATCATTTGAAACACGCCAAGGACCCAGATGTGTTATGTGGACTTAACAAGTTTGTTACGTTTAACAAAAAGTGGTAAAATCAAGAGCTGAAATCCGTTTACTTTATAGACATATGGAAACCAGTGAATACCCAGACGTCTCTAGACAACCTCGAGATGAAATCACGTGTCACTATGATATCGTTAAAACGCAATTCTGCTTGTGATCGACTTAAAGAGTTGGAGATGAACTTGACCAATGTTGAACACCGTCTGGATCAACTGATGCCTGAAAAGCATGCAAATGTAGGAGTGTGCGCTCGACTGACCACAGAATAACAACAAGAAAACAGGCAAGCCACACTACTAAATCAGATTAGTCTAATGAATCAGGTTACTGAATGCCAGTCAATCCAGGACGGCATGTTCATAATTCTTTTTCGTTTCCTCTGGACGAAAAGGTGATTGAATTACTGTCATGAGGTCCTAGGTTTTGTTATCCGCAACAAAAATTCAGGAAGTTGGATTTGGAAATACAGTTTGAGAACTTATTCTTCCAGTCATCCATACTTAATCCATCATCTACGCAAGAAGCTGAGCGGATGAAGTCTGCATTTGTTAATTCCTGTTTTCAACGCGAACAGATTAATCCAACCTCGAAACACCTCCCACCATAAGAACACATCTCAACTGTAGAAAATTCGAGGACAAGGGGAATTACTATTCCCTTCAGGCCGGATAAAGCAGCTGGAGTTGTTCTGCTCAGTAACATGGATTGCGCAGACAGAATGCAGAACATATTAGGTTATAGGAACAAAATAGAGTAGGTGGGAAATGAAAAAGACAAAACCCCTGAATCAGAAAGAGAGCAGCAAAATATTACATCTTATGAGACAAAACGCAGTATTTTATTCCCCGCTTTTCTAACGCGTTCAATCCACTTACATCACATTATCTAGATTTGCGGATTACCACTAGTGACATTTTGTACCTTTATTCTTGAGGCTATGTAGACTTGTCTGTAAATCATTCGAGATAGTCATTTTGCTTGGAGAACTTGCGCGAGGAAAGTTATTCATCGGAAGTCGTATTCCGTATAAATATTCTCACGAATTTGTCTATAGGACAGTTTATAAGATTTCTTTATTGCATCAGCTAGACAAGTGATGATGAAACGAATGTGTTAAGCATTCCGGGTTTCATTCATATGTACGTTACTTCGAACAGATTCATCAACTCGATGCCGAATGAGTATTTTCAGGAAAGATAGCAGACTTTTGTGTTCAGTTTCATTGTATACGTTGCACTAATCTGAGCCGAGTTGAACATGGCTAAGATATCCGTTCGATTAGCAAGTTAGCTAACCACGCATTGTCATCTACATATCGTTTCTGATCACTCCATACATGAGTGGCATCTTCTAACTGGTCATATTCAGACTTCACTAAAAGATCGTCTGCAAACATCGGCGTCAGTCGGGATCCCATTGACACACCACCTATTTGTCAACATAGTTCCATGTTGAGCTTAAACTGTGTTTTGAGTATACATTCGCAATAACCCTTTCAATTCTGATGAGGGTATACATACTTCGAGGTTGTTGGTAACAAAATAATAACGTAAAAAGTGTATTGTCCGATTCAGTGAAACCTCCGCAACCAAAGAAAAACGTCGTGCGACAGTATTTATTGCCAGTTTACGTTAGGTCGTTTGATTAACTTAAACCATTCAAGGAGGTCTATTCAAGGAAGGCTATACTTCCTATAACGTTTGTCTGACGATTTCAAGGAGGTGCTATAACCATTTAGCAGCGAGTGATATGGTGTTACTCGTGTTTAGAATAGACCGGAAGGAACATTTTCATGTTATTATGTTTTACCCGAATACACCGTCGTGTGAATGCCTATCGACCGGTTCTTACTCATTCTCATTCATGTGTCATGTTTTCTATTGACTGGCCCACGTGCATTCCATTTACAGAAGTATGCCATCCGTTCTGCGATCTGTGGCATTTGGTTTTCCATATGTGACTTCAGGAAGCCAATATTGGACTTCATTTTGGCGGAATTCGAACTGGGAGTTAAAAGTTGTATTAATAGCACTGTTGTGAGCCAAGAACACGAATGGCTCTAAGGTTGTTTATCTAGAAAACTAACACGGGTTAAGTATTCAAGCAGGACAAAAAACAAAAACACTCATCTGCATATGGCAATCGTCCCAGAAGGTCACGGCTGCTACAAGCGCTAATGCTCAACTCCCTTGCGTAGACAGAACTATTCCATGATATACTGCACTGTCATGTTGGTGTGATGTTGTTTCCCGTGTATTTGCTGCGGCTACTTTGACGGCAAACTCCTTGCTGTCGCCCCCCTACTTAATAGTGGTGGTGTGAGTAGTATGGGGCGATCGCTTCTCCTCATTAGTACAATCCACTCCCTGAAAGCCGTACACTGCACCAGATGTATAGAGACAGCAGTACATCCTTATGTAACAGTCCAGAGCTTTATCCAATAAGGTTTCATGCAGAAGCCAACACTGAAATCATTGGATAAATGACTGTACTCCCAGACCTCCAATTACCTTAACTGTTTGGTAATCGAGAGAAAGCTGTTCCTGGAGGAAGCTGCAAAAATCGAGGTAGATGCAAATAAAACAAGGGTATATTTAGGTGGACAGCCGTATTTTCATTTTACAGTTCTAAGATGGACAAGTCCTTTTTCTATGTGAAACCGCAGAAAGTGGGATTTGAAAGTGAAAATCTTAAAATGGACGTTTCGAGATCAAACGTTATATCTATTCTTTCCTTGGAGATTGGAAACTCACACAAGTCCGACGAATTATAAATTGTAATTCAGTATTTTAACTGCGGAAACAAAGTTTTCAGCGATAAGGAACTTGAAACGGTTTAAGAAGTTTCATTTCTCACTCACTGAAATTGATAATCCATAGATGTTTAACGTACCATCTTTCCACCGTCAATATGACGGAAGTTAGAAAATCAACCGTACGCAAATGGGGAAAAAATGGATATCCGGATTGTCATCACGGGTATCGGTAACACTCCGATTTTGTCTAATTGTCTGATTAACAGGGGAACCGTGAGAAACTACCTGCGGCGATCACCATCTACACGTTTGTCTTTCGCGTCAATTGCGTACAAGCGAAGCCCAATGTGAACACTGTTTCAAACAGACCGACACGTCTGCACCGATAAGGGACTACGAGGACAGCAGAATTGGTTAAATGGGACTACCCGCAAACTGATACCTCAAGAAGACAGTCTACATTCGCAGTTTGAATGACTGATCAATACTGTGGTGTGCATGTTTCCTAAGAAGCAGATCTTTTTACACCCACGTTTCGAATGCAACCATAGCACAAATAAAGTGAGTAAAAAATTAGGGATGATAATCCAAAATTGCTCGCTTTCTTATAAGTACCGTTAACCAATATTTGACGTCTAGTCAACCGTGTGCACGTGTGTTTGTACACATAGACTGTGACCGCAGACTCGTAAAACCCATGGCCATTTGCATGTATATATGTATGTGTATACACATGGTGGCCAAAGTGTAGATACCAGGATGTTATCCACGTAAGTCTTTCGTGTTGTAATACTGATTTCAGATGTTGGGAAGAGTTAACGTTTAACACCACGGTCTGGAGACATGGGATCCAAGCGATCGTCCGCAAGTTTACTGAGCAGTGGTTGCATGACCGAGGAAGAAAGCGCGCGGTAAGCAAAGGAAAAATCGGTGGTATAGGTCATGTTGACATCACTATATGACGCTGCGATGCGTGCTACCGCGAATACGCGGGCCGCCTAGGATTGGCGGATCACCAGTGTACTTACAGTACACCGTCGGTGGAGAGACAATGAGTGCGTTAGGCCCAATTAGGATATGTCAGTTATATCCCTTTTTTTGCCCGCATCGACGAACGTCCATCGTCATTTGGAATTCACCCGTTCCTCCTCCCAGAAGTCCGTGTGTCCGTGGCCTTCTACCTTTCCTTTTCAACAGCTTCATTATTATATTGTATGGTGATTGTTTCGTCTGTTTTCCTTCAGTCCAACCCTGAATTTTATTTTCCCCGTTCCTTCTAGAATGCATCAGCTTGTACTCCTGTACTCTATACTGCATTATATTTAAAATAATTTTCTTTTCAGCTTAGATTTAACCATTTGAGTCACCCTGTTTATTTTCTGTTAGATAGGGTTTTCAGGTTCGTCCTGGCTTATTAATTGGTCAACCTGCATTATCCAGTTGGACACAAAGGCTTCAATCGCAAACCTCTCGGTTTTATTCCTTTGAGTTCACATCGGGTACGTGGCGTGTGAGTGGAACCACATGTGATGTAGTGAAAGCCACTTGTGGGGATGGATGAGTTCAGGCGTATTTTGATTTCGGTCGCTGTGATAGGCTAATATGAACCGGATGCCGCCAACCATGTACACATATTTTCATCCATCCCTGACCTTTTCCGTTACATAGCTGTGGTGATCAGACTGGTGTGGTGATATAATCTGGTGAATTATGTTGGCAAGATTTTCGATTCTTCTAGGTTTAACCGTGTGAGATAGGCCAAAGAGGAGCAACTAGACCACATCAACTGTCCTCATATCGCAATACTGACTGCTTAGGGATACTAAGGCAGTGACTTCAACGCTCAAGCTGGGCGTGACTCAACTGCCTGGCTGGATGTCATCGGATCCCATAGCATTGGCGCAGTTAACAATAACGTGGTTACCTACTTCAACTGTGTGATATTCACAGGTTAGTTATAACAAATGCCCGAATAGAGCTGGATGACAGTGACATCGCTAGCTTGGCTCGCTCACGAAACAGTCACTATCATTTGCTTTGTTACTTGATCGCCCCACCACGCAAGATTCGCGAACTACTTATTATGCGAACGGTGCGTGGGGTTGAATGTAGCACGGACCATAGGTTAGATAGAACAAAGTGGTATATTCATGCTAACAAAACCATTTATTGTGAACCATCCTATGGATAACGGCAGAAGCTAGATGTCAACCGATCTGAGAACGCAAAGATGGGGACCGCATTACAACATGTAGTTGTCATTAGTCTGAAAGAGGTAAGCGCATCCACATTTCCCGAAAGTATTTGATAGTACCTCATGGTAGCGGCCGAAAGGACTACTTACTCAGTTCCAGAAACGTCCAGATTAATTCGACGGCAACAATGCATTTATTCCAGGCTTAATGAGAGAGAATAATGTAACGTTTGTTGTTTCCAAAATGGACCCGAATAATGAAGGCAAAAGGTTCACGTTTCGGAATATTCTACGATAGCTCACTGAACGTCTTCGCGAAACCAAAGGTAACGGGCGGGAAAATCAAGATGGACTGCCAGGCGGAAATTCTGAAATATAGCGACACAGATCTGGAACGTGCTTTGCTCCGTTTGGTTGTCTCTATCTAGGGACAGTATGTAGTCCCTCAGGATTTCATTGATGTCTTATTCGTCCCACTGTTCGAAAGTATGGGTAGCAAGCAATGAATTGACAGTCACCGACATCTCAGTTTACCAAACCGCGCTGGAGAAATGCTAGCAAGAAGCCTACTGAACCTATTCAGTTTACGGGTTTTGGAGATCAATGTTGCTTGGGAACAGTGTGGATTTCGGGTGAGTCGCAATCCATTCTACATGGTGTGCAGTGCTTCACAGATACAAGAGAAGTGCCGTCAAAACTAACGGCCGCCGCACAATTTATTTGTGGATTTCACAAAGCCTTTTGATTCCTCGAGTCATGAGGCACTATGAACAGTGTTTGGTAGAACTGAATGTCCAAGTAGGTCCATCAGTGTAATTAGAATCTTACATATGGGGATGAAGACGGTGGTGCAATCGCGCGGACCGACTTTGACATCACCACTGGTCAACAGCAATGCTGCCATAATAAGTTTATATTTGACCACAAAGCTAACGGTTTTTCTTCAGAACTCCCAGGATAATGTTGATGTTTGATACCGCACGGGTGGCTGCTTGCTAGATATTCGACGTGTTGGCGTCCCAAATCGGTCACGTACGTTGATTGTGTGCGCACTTATTTTCGCTATGTGCACTTATCGGAAATGTACTTCAACGATTTCCAACAGTTATTGCGACCGTGATATCTAAAGTTGGTTTCGGTGTCAACACGGGTGAGACATTTTTTTTCCTTCAGCGTTCTCCGGGTGGATGGTTTGTGGCTACGTGTGAATTCCGCAACAGTAGAGGCGTCGTTGATATGTGTGCAGAATTCACTTCGACTTTTATCCGGATGGTCTGAGAGGATACGATCTTAAAGATTCAGTGAACGATATTTGAAAGGCCGTGAAGTGAAGCGCGCAGGACGCAAAAAGAACTATAGTTGCCATAGGTCGTGTTAAAATGACTACATGGTATTGTGACGAATGTGGGCGCAGATGCTCTCATCGCCTAGGATTGTCAAGTAATCAGCTTATAGTTCACGGCCGCCGGAGAGGCGTGTACAGCAGGCTCAAGCAATTCATATCATATTTGACGTTTTGCTTTTTTCAACCAAACAGCGTTATTGCTCATCACATCACTCTCTGTAACCGGGTGGCCTTCCTCCTTTTGCTTCCTTCAGCTCTTGCTGATATACTGTTTGCTGAATATCTTTCATATTTTCCGATCCAACCTTAAACCTCCGATTTTCCTCTACCTTTTAAATAAAGGGTGTTAATGTACACTCACATACTGATCTACTTTGTTTGTACTTTCACCATCATTTCTGAACAACACAGATCTTACCATTGTATTGGTTTTACTTATTTTCCGAGAGACAGGAGTTTTAATTTCGTAGTAATTTGTCATCCACCTAGCAGACTGGCGGGCTGGCCCAATACGACCTCTACTCACGTGACTGTTGGTGCTAGTCCCTCGGGTTTTCACTGGAAATGTAGAATATGAGTGGAACCCGTTAATAACAAGGGAAACCTAACGCTAAGAACAGGAATTTAAGGTCAGATTTGACGCATCTTTTGTCACATGGATTTGACGTTTATTTGAGTAAGTCTACCTTCCTCCAGTTGGTACTGAAGGTCCCAAGCTTATTTAAATATGGCCGGCGTTTCTCTGGTCCTGTCGGGTCAAATTTTCGGGTGAATGCATGCGTTATTAGTAGACTGCTATCGTTGTTTTCTCTGTCTTGTCTTGCCGTATCGTGATTCGTGGGCCGTGGACAATCAGTCGCAACTTAAAATATTCGGTTAAGTTTTCGTTGAACGTGTTGATGCTCTCCAGCACAAAAGAACCACAAGCGGTGCCAGGCGAGCCACTTCTGTTGAACAATATTCCAAATTGTGTTCCTACTTTGATCACTGTGGTACGCTTACCTGGAACGTATGTTGCCAACTGTATGTATAGTGGAATGTGGAGGGTATGCTAATACACCTAAATGAGTGCGTAATGTTGAGTAAGTTTGGCGGCCGCATTGCAATTGTGCACCCAGACAGAAACATCCTAGGCCCTGAGATTTCACAATTCCGACAGCAAACAATGTTCGTCTACCAACTTGTAACCATTCAGCACCCTGCGCTAAACCCGATGGCTCGATCCTAGCCACCCATTCACCCCACATCCAGTTAGGAGACCATATGTTAACTGTCTCACTCAATCACGTATCCCTGGCCTATTTTCAAGGTCACAGACACATCACGCGCCCCACAGGCCAGCATGTAATTCGACAGTCCCAGTCCCCTATGCACCCAAAGGCTCCGCTAGGAGTATTTCACCTTCACTCACCGTCAGACAGTAACCCTTTTATCCCTCAACACTTCGAGGTTCAAGACCTACGTAACAAACTGAAAGGTTTGCCCAAAGGGTCCACATGAAAGCTGTCCTCCTAACGGAGCCGGATTAGCGAACATGCTCAATACACCACTGTAACTTGGTAATTTCTAATGAAAATGATCGATATCGATGACAAATCAACGCATCACCAGCATGCAGTCTGTATAATGTTGTTTTAGCAATAATATATTAAGCTTGCCGTTTAATCATACCTATGGAGACACCAACCAATGTTTGGTCCAATGGACTACCCACATTCTGTTTATCCATGAGAAAGTCTTTCAAAACTAAAGCAGAAGATTTCTATTCGCAGAAAATAAGATCCATGCGGTATTATAATTCTAGATAGAGAGAAGATCAGATTAAATTGAGTGAAAATGACATACTGCTGTTGGAATGAAGGGAGGGTTTATGGGTAGTCCATCAAGCCAAACGTTAGTTGATATGTCCTTGGAAAGGATCGAAGGAAGAGTCCCGGATATTGCTGCCAATATTACCGAATCCTTGGAGCAAGAAAGCCAAGCGTTTTGAGTTGAAACTCGCATATACTCTCGGACTGACTAGCATGGCCATGGTAACAGTGGTGTATCCAGCAATGTCGTCAACCCAACTCATTGAGATGACTTGGTTTTTGTAGGTCGTTTGGGTTAACCTTTCAAGTGAACTTCCTGTGAAACAGTTTATATTCCATGTTTATGTCTTAGTCCACATTGTTGGGAGGACTGGTAGGTCAGTTAAAATCCCTACTACTTGGCGGTGGTCGATATACTTGGAGAGAAGTCAGTCGTAAGGTCATGCATTGAGGCTGGCAAAATAAATAGTTTGTTGTGGTGATTGTCACTAAACCTATTTCTCATTACTGTTGTTTTATTACTTTGCTGACAATAAGTTGTACAATTGCGCTCGAGGGATAAATTACTTGTTTTGCCTAGTTCGGTTGTTATTACTATTTAGGGGTTGAGCTAATTCAACTACTGCATTTCTGTATTCCTGGACTAATCATATTTGTCTTCCCTCTAGGGGAATGAACAATCTGAGCGCTACTCACAAGCAAACCTGGCTGAGCGTTTGCACGGGATGACTCTGTTATGTTTGATTTAGGGTTTAGTGGCCCGCTAGCCAACACGACTCCATCATGACACCGTGACTGGAGTTTAAATCCTGGTTGTGGCGAGGTTATTCACTAGTTAAGAGCTGTAACACGACCGACACTCGAGACCGGTAAAACATCCAAACCTGTCAAACGGTAACAACAGAGGTGCAATAAACAAGCTTAGACACCGCTATCTGATCAGTAAGCCATTCATAAAATGATAAACTTTTCCATAGAGGCATGTGTATAATCCGATATTTGAAAACCGTGGGTAGAACTGACTGTGAAACATGGCAGGTTTTTATTTCTGAACTACGTGTGGATAGATGGTAGTCACACAATTTTTAGTAACATCTCCCTTAAAGGCAAACCGGAACTGCCTGAAGTCGACTATGCTAGTTATTAACAAGCACGGGGACCTGCTATGTTTCAAACATATATAGTACATACAAATGTACGGGTGACTTGGAATACATAGTTTACGAACCACTTTAAGAGGTGCTTTATATCAAGGGTGCGGCAAATGAAGATTCTAAGCATATACAGACAAATCTTCGGACTGTCCTGTTCAAATTTTGTTTAAATATTTTCATTTATCTACATACTACTTATAAATGAACCCTTTGCCTGGAACTTTAAAATGCAGCAGTTCTTGAAGTGATGCACTGTCATCGTTTTCCGAGAGGTACGGAATTGTTGAAATTTATTCATCTAGGTATAAAAAACTTATCTAGATTTATCTAATTTGAGAACGGCAACGTGGTCGTCAATACTATTTTCCCTTGAGGACGAGGGCTGAAAATGAAACCACAATTAGGGCGCAAGCAAATATAGGTGTATCTCTCTAACGACAGTAAAACTTACGTTTAGTCTCTTTCAGAAATGTCCTAGCTAAATAAGTTGAGTGAAGGTGAGAGTGGTGTTAAACAGAGTTTTGTTCGACCTGTACCAGTTTGTATAAATTTGCTTAAACATTAGTTAGTTGAGGGTGTCAATCTTAAACTGCGCTTTTTTTATTAATGACTCTTAAGGTGGACATAAAGAACTAGCAAATTTTGCTAAAATCTTGGAAGAATAGCCAGAACAACTTAGTTACGACGTAATATCCGTTAAACATTATATCACTTGTGAATGTTTGACCAGCCCAAAAACAAATAGAATTAGATCAATAAAACAGCTAAAAGTGCAAATTTGCTCAAAGGACTGTGACACACAGAAAAACCTGTTACAAGGAGTAATTAATCTTTGGTTGGCTTTAAGCTCTTACAACCTTCTGTTGAAGGTTGGTGAACATTGCAAGATGGTAACATGATCAGCTTGAATTTGAAATGCACGGATAAAGCAGCAGAACGTTTTCTATTGTCAAAAGCGACTGACTTGTCTCAGGCTCTGGTTAAAATCGAAGTAATGGTTTCTATCGACCATGGCATTCATCAAATTTCCTGCAGCTGCGTAAATTCATACATTTGACTAGACACAGAAGCATCCAGAATCTCGGTTGAGGAATTTAGCCTGAAGTGCCTGAAAGGTGTATAAACGAACCCGCCAATAAGTGACACCCAGCAAGAAAGAAACATCGTTTCACCCATCATGTGACTTCAATTATCTGTAGTTTACAGCGTTAGGATGCTCGGTCTTATACTGCTCTGGTGAAGAAGCGAAATTCACATATATTCAGAAGTGTCAAAGTTCTATTGACTGTCTATTACTAGCCGCTTCTAGGTGGTCAAAGGCAGCTGGTTACCAGTTTTCGACTCCCATATATTCACCTGTGTGCACTGCTCACCAGGCTGATTGGTTTGTGTTCTCAGACATCCCATATACATTGTTTTGTCTTTGGTTTCGTGTTAATAACATGACAAGATTGTGAAAATGGAATTTATATTGTAACTTGTCTTCTGAAAAGTATATTCAAGTAGTGTTGGGGACTTGCTCGTTATCAGTTGAAAATAAATTGGTTAGCTGCTTTGCCAAACTTCCTCCGAAACGGAAAATGTCATTCGAAATAGTTTATTCATCAGCCAAGTTAACTTCCGTTCAATGATAGCATCCTTAATATGAGTGCTTGCTGTGAGACAGATGAGAGGTTACCACGTAAATCTCGTACACAACAGCTAACCATGGTGCAATTCATGAAGTTCAAAATCATAGCAAACGTTGACCAGTAGACATAGTGAGATGACGTTAAATAATATCCGGAGAAGTGGATAAGCTATTGCGCAAAGATCTCCCGCTGAATACATCAAGCTCTTGCAATCAACGTTGGTTAAATATACCAAAATACTACCACAAATCAATAAGCATTGTCTGTAATACTTCATTTTTGGTTTCCAAATTTGTTCACGTTCGTTACAGTCAAACTACTTCATCTATCCTTAAACAGCGCGATAGATACCACGGTAAACCTCATTGTCAAAGGAGAACCTTATCCAGAAAAGTAACTGGAGCCCGGTTTTCATGTTTGCAAAGGTAAAATTATTGACCACTAAAGAATTAGACTGGCGATAAGCGCTAGGAGGAAAGTCTTCTTGATGAAAGCATACTTTAGTCAGTATTGGCTGAGTTGTATGGGAACGATGTATCTAATTTCAAACCAGAGCATTACAACGTAAACACACAAAGAAAGAGGCCTCGACAACGATTACGGAAGTACTTCATCCCTTGCTTCAAAAGATCGTCATGGGACACAACAGTGACTGCCAGTTCCAATCTAGACTCCACTATGTCTAAAAGATGAGTCTAAACAACAACAAAGCCATTTGTCAGCTGGGAAACTTCCGCTGAAAATACAGAAACCTATAATTTCTTTCATAACGTAGTAGTTGGTGCATATAATAACTTTTTAATCGTCAGTTGCTTTTGACAGATTTTGGTTTAGAAACAATGCCATATGGAAGCATAACTTTTCTCAAAATAACTACATATAAATGTCGCACGAACACATGACCTTAAGACATAGAACACCACTGGCGTCTCCCTAAATTCAAGCGTTATTTGTTTTCCCACTAATTGTCAGAGCCATTATAAACAGGCCAGTGTAGCAGACATCGTTTCAAAAACCACATGCGACTTGAATCTGCAAACTGTTCGTTGAAGAAATGTGCCCAATCTTTCTGATATCTTCCGACGTTATCTTATGAGATAGTAGTGCTCTGTGAGGCTTAAATCAGTAGACATTTTGGGAAATATTTCACATGTTGATTACAAACGTTCTGGCAGACAAACTCAACAAAATTTCACAATAATCGTAACCATCATTTCCACATCCTTAGGCAATTCAGGGGTGCAATTCCATCGAAGGTCTGATTGCTGTCTTAATCCAGGTTGTCTCATTCACTTCTCTGGCTAACTACCTATTCCTTTTCAATCCCAAATTTGAGAAATTTCCTTTCTTCTGAGATTACCAATGATGTTTTTTCTTCATATGCACATGTCCTGTGCTTCACTTTGATTCATTTATGCTCAATGAGTACTACGGGGTTCACAGAAGATGTGGAGGCATTTGGTCATAATTAAGGATCTCTGGGATACACCTGTTTGCCAGTGGTGACATCACAATTTGTTTAGATCCTGTGCCTTACACATCACTCATAATTTATCCAAAATGTTTCAATCCCATGGATTCTCACAAAAGATCACTATACCCGACTTCTCTTCTTATTTGAGTTCGTCAGTTATGTATGTACTTTCGATAGTCAAGGTCTGAATACCGGTTATGTTCTTATGAGGCAACTTTGGTAACCACTAAGCAATTCACTCAACATCCGGCACGACTGAATTATCGTATGCAAACTCCCAGCAGCTTCAATTATGAATAATCTTCAGATTATCCGGCCATCCCACTGAAAGAAAAGGTAACTATCTGTTTAACTTCGCCTAATAATTCAGTGAATATGAACTGGCCAATTAAAAATCATGAATTGTTTTTTACTGTTTGTCTAAAAGCAAAATAGGCCCTCAGATATTCAGGAGTATAAAGGAATACCAACCGGAGAGATGTGTACAAATAGTTGAATTTGATTAGAGAATTCTATATTTTTATGAAATCGGTTGAGCTAAACGATATTTGAATTTCTCCAAGCATGGAAGAAGTTTGTAAAAAGTGTTACCTGATATCATGACACTTTTCTCAACATTATTTATATTGTTAATGGCATCTTTCTTTACGGTTCTCACAATGACAGTAAATGTTTCAACTCATCTTAAATATCATTCTGAAGCAGTTTACAAGATTACATGGTTACATTTTGAGTTCGCTGATGATTGAAAAGAAACTGTTGCGTCGACCAATATTTCTCACATAAGAAGCAACTTCTTTTTGGACTGCGCGTGACATTTCCTGGAAGTTTCCTTTACGGAGGGTATGCGTAGTATACTCTTTCCCAAAACTTGCACTAAACGATGCACTTTGTCACCGCCAACAAACGGGTATCGACAGTCTGGGTATTTCTTCTAATTCTCTGTATTAAACTGTAGTTCTGGTATGACTTCCTTTGGATAGACAATGAAGAAAGTCTTAATCATATTTTATCCAACAATTGTAGACAAAATCGACAAATATTATGCATTAAGTGATCTTCCTGTCGAATCAAAATTTAGCTAACTCATCAAACTTGAAAATAATGGAACTTTATCTTTGCTACTTAGTATGTTTTTCTGTAGTCAGGTAACTTTCTATGACATTCCGAACACTGAATCAACGTTTCATCTAACTAATTTTATCGTGCATTTTACGAGCAGTATATTTTATAGTATCACCAAACGTGCTTAGTCTGTGTGTTCAATCAACAGCTCGACACAACCATTCAAAAACATTCTCCAAATCATTCAAATGGGACGGTGTTCGGAAACCACAGTTAGTCTGTCATCCAACTGCTCAACTATGGATAAAAGAATCCATATCTCAGAATTAATAAAATAATACTTAGATAAATTTTCCATAATCTTCTGTCACACTTCTTCTTGAACCTTGGCCTAAGTATTTCTTTTCGAACGTCTTGTTAAGGTGAGTAAATATTCCCACCTTTTCTTCATACCTGTAAACCGTCCAACAAAATACTTCACCGATAAACGTAGGGGTCGGAAGGGACAAGTAAATATCTTTCTCCCTTATGTAGCAACCTGCGAACTTATTCTGGTTGACTGCAAAAATGTGCTGTTTCAGATTCTCCGTTTGCATTTCAATCTTCTCATTCCAAGCAAGGTATATTGTGCCTATTTTTGAGCTATCAGTTGTGTGATAACGAAAGTTACTATTTCATATTATGGACACCTCATGAGTATTCAAGCGTCTACGCACAGCCGACAAAATTTTAAAATCACTGTTACATATATGATATTTTTGGCCAAGAGTTGTGAAACACCAGGAGGACAAACTTTATGTATTTTATTAGCAGATGTCAATACTAACATTAATCAACTGCTGCTTGTTTACTGCAGGAACCTCTGTTACTTTCATAAAATTATCTAGAAATTCATATAGATTGAACATCACCCACAACTGATCACAGCTGTCACATTCCCATAGACTTTCCAATCGGCCCCTTTCGAAAAGAAGCACTAAACTCGAGTTTCGCTCTCATCAGTAGTGCATATCATCGCCACTGCCGGGACTTGAACCACGGACGTGCTGTTCATGAGGCAACCGTGTTTACCACTGCCAGGTACAGAGAGTGTCGTGATGTCAAACGAAACCATTAATCCATCTTCTCTCATTTCATTGTATATTATTATATTCACGAACTGTCGAGTGTTGCCGACGGGTTGTCGCGTTTTATTATTGGGTCACAGTATTCCATCAAAGATGGTAATGAATTCCTGGACAAAACAAAAAGCGACGAAACGGAGGAAGATGAAGCCATATCTACCAAACTTAATCTGGTCAAGGAAACACTGCAACGACTACCGGAGGGTAAAACCCTACAAAACGGATCATTTAGTCTGAACGTTGTTTGTCACTTCATCGAGCCGTACCTGACTACTTACCCCAGATTCGAGGACATGTTGTGTGAATGGCTGAAATGAACTCCAATGAAAGTTACTACATCTGGGTCCACCGCTGAAGCAACCAGCGAGCATCTCACTGCTGAACATTAATCCAAAATTGTGGATACAATATACAGATAATACATTTTTATACTCAGGCATTCCGTGATAGAGAGAGCACACATATTAATCATCAACCTTTTGAGCTATATCAAATTCACCTTAGAGGGAAAGATGACACCAAGCGATTTTGCTTGGACAGAAGTTAGATAGATCATTGGACGACCCCGTTTACTGGAAATGAACGTATACGGAACAACTGTTCGCCCTTCACAAAAGGACCTGCAAATTAAAGCTGTTCAGAAGAGGAGAAACGCGTTAGAATACTGCGGATCTCAGACGAATGGAAGCAGTAGCTCTACTATGTATTTTTTGCGATAAACATCCGAAAATCTTCGAACAGACGCAGTCCATTTCAAAAAAAGATAAACATGAACTCAAGTTGAACAGGATTCACATTTGACCGCGGCCTTCGCATTCAAGCATTCAGCAGAGTGTATTGTAACCATTAATGGCATACATTTTCTTAAAAAGTGAGAAGATTTCCAATCAAATAACGCCACTCCTACCAAACGGAAAATTGCCTGGACAGTCACACAAAAATCCTACAGTGGTGAAGTATCGTATGTCAACAAATAAACGGTAATGTATGTAATCGTTTCGATTTACACAAACATGTTTTATATTACCCATTGATTGTTTTCGTGCAGAAGAAAGATAACAAATAGACTGTGTCATTGTTAGCTTATCTCCATGTGGAAAATAACAAAATACCGATTATTCAAGTCTCGAAACTATGGATTGGCAGAATAAAATTAGATTTGCTTTTACCTGAGCTCAGAACCGAGCTGAATGGAGTGATCCATGGGAGCAGATAATATTGATTTTTTACTTTAAAAACTCCAAACAGTTCGTAGATGTGGCTTGCTTGTCTCCAGATTCCGGCACAATAGCCACCATTTTATACTACAGATGCATCACTCGAGTCATTAATTTAAGGTGCTTCGTTATAAAACTGTAACTTCTTTTACATTGCGTATTCACGCCTCAAGAGGTCACTGTTGAAAGACATTCTTTTGGCCGCCAAGATCATTTGATTAACTTCATTTAGTACAGTTCCTTGAAGGAAATTTTTAGTGGGTGAGTATCAAAATGGGTTCCAAGGTTCGATACACATCAAATCTTGGCATACTAGAGCAGCGCACAGAACTTACTCATGAGTAGCTATATGTCACTTGCGGAACCAACCTAAAGGAAGAGTATAGATGAACAGTGTTCAGTGCGACAGTCCAGACTAATGGTATATTCGTGGAGTTGGGAGATCTGCCAGCGATCTCTCGGAAGTATGTTGCGTAAGGTTATCAAAAGATTTATTTCACTAGACTGGAACGGAATGCAAAATATTGCCTGATTTCTAGAAAACTTTTTCAGAGGAAGAAAATTTTCCTTGCAGGATCTCTTTCCAAAAGATGAATCTTATTGCCGCAAATATAAATGTAGTGTTACATTTTCATAATCTCAAGTTCCGCGTCTTATCGTCTTGATCACAGTAAAGAACCCCCTGCTCGTATGATGACCGTTTTCTTTACTCGTGTATATTTGCGATTCCTTCTTGGGTGAAGCTTTCGACCTAAACTTGTTTTGTCTTGATGCCGTACTACTGGAAGATTCATTGTTAATGTTGGCATCGTAAGCCAGCGCTTGACACTCGAAAGTGTCAGTCACCGGCTTTTATGGTTTAAACTGTTTGGCTCATTTCCACATAGATTTTGTAGCATCTTGTTGCAACCAACGTAAAGTTTCAAGTCACCGACTGTACTCGTCTGATGCATAGTTTTACGCCCCATCAGCTAGTGTTATGCTATGTTGTATGCAAGCCGGAAGGTACAGAAAGCCCAACCGAACACGGTTAACGAACCCGCTTAAGTACATGGACATGAGAAAATAACATCGAATAATAAATGGCATGATACTATCAAAGAAAACGAGTTGCTTCTGTAGGATCGAGCGAACCGAAGACAACCGGTTGAGAATAATACAGCGAATAGACAAAGAGTATATTGTTGATCTACGAGGTCAACGCGAAAATAAACCAATACAAATACGAAGCGATAACGGAGCGAAGCGACAAGCGTGCACGCAGTGGATTCGTACGTTCGCGGGACACAGGGTCTCTCTACTCGTTCAAACAAATGTCTAAGTACATACAAAAATAGGAAACAAAAAGAGTACAAATGACACTCGTATTTCTAACATAATTGATAATAACGGACAGGGTCGCTACACTACACATAACAGTTTTTTCCAGAATTTATCACCAAAAATGAAGTGATACAGTTAAATTCTGTTTTTTTCTACCGCGCTTCGCGAGTGATTCAAAAATCGCAAGAGCGCCGTTTATTATGTTTATCCAACCTGCATAGATGAATTTCATAATGCATTTGGTGAACAATTACTCAAAACGTATCGCTTCACATCAAACTAAATTTGATGTATTACAAACACGCATGCCAAAAACGTTTAAAATTAGTTATTTTTCTTTCTTGGTTATAATCTCTTGAAGTATACGTTTTTCTGAGCTATCGAAACACATTATTTACCTTGCACGCACGTGAACTATTTGTTGACAAACGAAACTTAAAATTGTCAAAAAAATATGTGTTCACTTACAAAAATGTGCCATATTTAGCCTGGGTTACACACGGGCAGATCTGAGTTCAGCAATGAATTATTCATAGATCTGAAAACCATCAAAGCAATTTGTAATATTTGGAAGAGACCCAATTGTGTAAAATCTGGACTTCTGCTGGATTGGAACCCGCGAAAGAAAAAACATGCCTAGACACGGTGGGCTACGAAGCCAGGCCGGAAGTTCCGAAGTTTCACATTTGAACCTAGTTACCCACCCAACAAATTTTGCTATATGGAATCCACCAAATAATCCAGCCGATCGACTATGCAAGCAGGGGTTCTCGATCAGTTCACGTTGAAACCTACTCAAGCAACCGACTTCCTGTCAGCAATGCAATTTTTTATAGTCAGATAAACGTGTCAATCATAGATTCCATATAAATGTCAAACAGGCTCTATAGAAAGCATTCAGTTTATACAGTATTAAGGATGTGGTCACAATAAAATGACTTCATCTAGAATGTAAATATCAGTTCTCTAAAAACTTACGGGTGATATACAATCACATTGTCCCATCGCGCAAATGTACAGTAATTTGGTATAATTCTGCTTATTCTAAAACATTACAAACTCCTAGAATAGTAAAAGCCACAATTATCAATCAAGAGACGAAGGGCGATCGATGAACATGTCAACAACAAAAGAAACTTACAGTTTAATAATAAAATCTATTAAATAAATCTCAAGGGAGCAACGTGGAGTAGTATGTAGTTAATAGTAAACTTTTCTAAAAACAGTCATGGTTATTGTCACTTATTAGGCATGCTTAACCGGATGTACTCCTATCACACATCCTAGTGTAGGAAATGCAAACACTTCACTTCGGTAATTGAGTTGTTTGTGTCTTGCCGTTTGTCTTAGACCCAGTAAAGTCCATTGCTCAGTGCGGAAGTGTGCACAAACTCAATATGCGTCCAGCTTTAACTTTACGAGGTAAAAATGTATGAACATGTGTGCACTGGTTAAAATTCATGAAAGCACATTGACTAATGATGTTAATACAAACTTAAACACGTGTCACTCCAGTGGCGGGAGATGTGAGTAAATTACACTGGGTAAGCATGCCTAATGCTTGACGATAGCCACAGATCAGGTCTTATGCAGCTGATGAATTTCGAACAGTAAACACTTATTCTAAATCGCAGGGCATCCACTAACAGATCTCCTCTTACAAAGCAAGGATGGAAAAAGTGTCATTGTCTAAAACTTAACTATATATAAGGCTGGTTACTTTGTAGTCAGAACTCCATAACAGTTGTGGTCTGTTCACATTAGATCACATTGTCTAAATCTAGGTCCACGGCTGAACACTTTACTCGGTTGACGCATACTCGAGGGCCATTCTGAACTAAAAGCTTCTTAACCATCATTCTAATTCGGTAAGAGAGATCAGTAGATGTGCGATTCTGTCGGAGCATTGCTTAAATGAGTTTCACTGTTTTTTGGCTGATATGACTCTATGTCAGTAATTTTATTAAACCTTTTTATATACTTGTTCTCTGCTTTTCCAAACTATCCAACACATTTCTGGGCGGCCAACAAAGAGACAAAAACGCACAAACAAAAATTGTTTTCCCTCCCGCATCAACTTATATATATATAAATATATATATATGTATACACATAGACAAATGAACCTACTGAAACAAGCATACGCATCCGGGACCTAAACGCGACTGAATTTATGCACACTTTTTGTCAGTGTTCTTAATATCCAGGAATTTCTTTGAACTTTACTTTCTCTGATGTACCCTACATATCCAACCCTCAAACGAAACATTAATTGCGAAATTCAATATTATTTATCCATTTAATCATGATGTTTATTTTACCTTACACGAAAGTTATACGTAGATATGTGACTGGCATCAAACTATGATAAATTTAAACCATACACATGATAACCATGGGTCGGTTAAGCTGTGTAATACATTTCGTTATACGAAACAAAACAACCATTTAATGTAATAGGTTTTCACCGAGTACTTGCTGAAAAACTTTACACTATATACCTGTACTGACGGAAAAAAACTGCCAAAACTTGTGATGATAATTGTTCACTGAACACAATACCTCAAATTGCAAAAAGAATCTCTCATAAACAAGTAAATTACAGCGATTATTTCTAGCTGTTTGCTGACAAGCCTCACAACCCAAACGGTAGTCCTCAAAATCCA
>JTDE01000003.1:437885-456418 GCA_014338405.1 Paragonimus skrjabini miyazakii
ACCAGTTGAATAGGCCGTCTGATGTGACCAGAAAAAAAAACTGCCTGTGAGTTCACACATGAACTTGATGAAACTTCATCACTCCATGGTCATAAGTAACTTAGAGCGGGATTTAGTTTCGGATACCAAGGAAACTGAAGTGATCGCCCGCTTTACCACGTCAACCAAGGTACTCTCATCCTTATGCAGAATGAATATCTCCCATCTTGAAGAACGTCAAACTGCAGCAACAGTATCAAAATGTGATCAGTGTTTATTTTTATCGGGACCAGTGAGACAGAATATCACAGTACTACACGCAGCACGAATGCCGTGGTAGGAAAATGGTAGCCAATGGGAATGAAACACCGTCAATCAAACCGGACGCCAACCCACGAGACCGCCGACGCAAATATGCACGGGTATATATACACAAGGTTGAACTGATTCTCCCGCCTCCATGTCTCATGGTTTCATCACGTGTGCATTAAGTCTGTTGTTGCATCCCCATCAAATAAAACCAGAGTGATAAATATCTTCGTCACCAAGCACATTTTCTAACGAAACACACGAAGAGAATGGCGCAATAGCGTATGCTTTGACTTTTGGGGTATCATCATTTATGAGATTGCGCAAACCTACAAGTGGAATCCAACTTTAGCTGTCCGAATTGAGACTCCCTCCAGGTTGTTTTAGGAGTATTCAGTGTTAGGTATGTGGGTCCGTATCGTTCCAGCTAACCAATCAGACTGCACCCGTGAGTTGGTCGGAACTGCATTTCCCGACTTGAATGATGACGTCCAAAAACCGAATTCCTGCGAACATCGTGATCACCATATAAAGCTGTCGCGTTTCCAACCTTGTTTGGTAATTTTCTGCTTTATATATTGAAAGTCATCATGGTGTACCATCTGTCTCGTTCCAAATAAACACTTAGGTTAGAGTCCTCTCACTTTCGGATTGAGAATTAAGCCGTACGGTGAAGTAAAAAGTGGTAATGGGAACAGCGTTAAATGCGTAACGCGGCATAGACATTTACTGTACTAGACGTCTACCCCAGTGACAACGAAACAGTATATCTTTTTTTACAACTCAATGCAGTTTTATGGATTGCCCATTGTGTGCTGTCGATTCTCGTGTACAGATCCTGCCTGACTGTAACTGGACTAAGTGTGACATTCACTCAGTGTTGTGATCCAGGAACGTGGGTGGCACAAGGGCTGTTTTTTCTACAAACCAACACATGGTGTTAAGCACGTAAACAAGACCTGAAACAAAACCACTCATTTGCACGCGGTATTTGGACCCAGACCGTCTCGGCTGCCGCAGACATCAATGCTCAGTTCCATTAAGTAGCAGGGACCACTATGGGCCCTGTTGCACTCTGATTTTCCTTCCAGCACTTTTCCTGCGGCTTGTACGATGTCAAAATATATGCTAAGGTCCTACTGCTGAATAGGGGTGGTATGCGTAGTATGTGACGATCGTTCAACTTCACTGCACTAGTTGTGTACAGGACACTGTCTAAAATGGGATCCTTTAACACACCGATAAAAAAGAGGTTTTTTTTTCTCAAAAACATCACGCAGAACCCCCTGTTGTTTGTTTGTGTGTGCCTTCGTATGAAACAACGGCTTTCTGACAATGTAAATGACTTCCTTGCGAAATTTATATCTAAGTGTAATTCAGCTTTTGAAGGACAGCTTCCAACGTGTGGAAATAGCAAGGTCACACATTACTGTCTAGAGAATACTTCTGGAAAAGGGGTTCTCGAACAGCACAGAGAATACACATTCGGACGCGATCTGACTTAAGCTACAGTAATACTGCCCAGTGTTAACCTGAAGTTTACTTCCAGGGATGTTCAGCTAATGCCTGTATCAGCCAGGTGATCAGAGAAAATTGTCATTTGGCTAAAAATCATTCGACGAACAGTTTGGGAATTAATGAGGCCATATTTATCGTGGATTGTTTTCTTCCTACAGAACTGATCACTAGCAATGCCCACTGCGCCACTCAACGCATACGAGTGCAAATGCTATCTTTTGTTTGTTTATGTGTTGACCTCTGTTATCTCGTTTACTGATGCGTTGAAGGCACAAATAAATTACCAACCTATATTCGAAGTAAAATGGACAGTAATTGATCTCATCTTTTTCATGCGGACGGTATGTTCTGATTAAGTAACTTCACTAGAGTCAATCAATCTGTTTTGAAACAATAAAAACGTGGTCTTGACGACTGAAACGTGAAGATAAGGAAGGTATCGTTCGTTCTACTGTCGTGTTACCCACATGTACAACACCAGCGAAGTGGTGGAACGTTGTTTCGACGCTTGAGAATCGTACTCAGGACCGGTGAATGAACAGCAGATTTTAACGCAGAAACACCAAATACAGCACAGCGTAGCGATTACTGGGGTTGCAGGAAGGCTTGTGAATTCATCTCCTCAGCTTCTGTTTCCGTTGTCTTGTAAGATGAAATCGTTGACCCTGAACAAACTGTCTAGAGAAACTTCTTGCAGCCATTTATGGGGATGTAACGAATGCATGTTCGTTTGCAGGCTAACCAAAAGGTTGTTGCTCGAGTTAAGACTACAATAAGAAGGAGGCGCAACTGCTAAGGAAAGCCAAGGATGATATGGCGTTGTCCAACTCATTTTGATTCCCAAGCGTTCCAAACAGTTTCGAAGCTCTTCACTTTCGAAGTAGGGGCCTTGATCGGTTAATATGCTTCGCGGTATTCCATGATTTACAATAATGTGTTTCATTACAACCCTACTTACAGTGCTTGCACACTGATCGGGTATAGCGGTTACTTCGATCCATCTTGTGAAATATTCAGTGATGACTATGCTGTGGTGATGTCAGGAAGTGGTTACTGGGACGGGGCCCATCCCATCCACCTACCATAATTCCCCAATCTCACTGCCCGGAATTGGTTTTGTAGGATAATCACCGGGGTGGTTAGTGCTCTTCAGTAGCTGACATTGCTGGCATGCCCGCACATAAGTGTTAAAATCATCTTACATTCCCGGCCAGTATGCCCTTCGCTTCAGCATTTCATACGTTGACATCTCATATGAGCCAGCTGATGACATTTCTTAACAATTGTCCCGATCAACTTCGTCGGTGTAACAGGCACGCTTATTCCCTCCCGCAGTTGACGCATCAAAATTCTGGCACTATTCAACCGCAAGTCTGACTACTGCATTCTAATAGCCTTCAATTCTAGATTCACCTCGTCTTCTGGCGGTTGTTTTGCCGACAGGAGGTGGTCAGTCATTCCACGGCTTGTCGTATCCATCCTCTGTGCTGCTGGTAACTTTCCTGGATCGTTCTCCAGTTCAATATTGTTAACTCCGATCATGTCCTTGTGAACTTCCATGTGTTGCAGTCAAGACAGAAAATCTGGAAAAGTTATCTCTCCCAGCTACATAACGAATTGTGAAGTCGTACTCCTATAATTGCAACGCCCAGAGAGCTAGTGTTCTTCGGGGATCCATCGTCGATTTAGTCCACTCCAACGGCTTGTGGTCGGTCTCCACCTGGAAACCTCGGCCGTGCAAGTAAGGCCTCCATTTTTTCAACGCGCATACGATCACCAAACACTCGTTTTGTGTCGTTGAGTGGTTTAGCCCATCAGGACCACCTTCCTGCTTCAATACAACTCCGCTTCCGATACCGCTCGAATCCGTCGCGACAATGAAGCTTTGTCCAGTCACCGGCAATTTCAGGGTCAGCCGTCCCTGTTTTATCAATTGTCGGATCTGGATAAACATTTGATTGGCTTCTTCCATTCAGTGAAATCAACAATTCTTCTTCAGAATTTCGTACAACTGGCTGGCGAGTTCATTGAGGTTTTCGATGAAACGGCTGTAGAACCCGACGCGATCACGCAACCGTTGCAACGTCCTCTTCGTTGTTGGCACCGGAATGGCCTCGATCGTAAGCAGTTTCTCGGGCGATGATTGAACCTCACCCTGACCGACCTTGGGACCAAGTAGTATTGCCGTTTGTCTCATTAGCTGAGACTTTGAACTACTGATCCGTAAGCTGGCTTGTTCAACCTTCTGCAACACACCTGAAACGTGTGCTGTGTGTAACGTCTCATTCGCGCTGTAGATTACTATAGCATTTATATAGACAACGGTATTGTTCAATCCGTCTAATAATTTCAGCCTCAGTCGTCTGAACGTGAAAGGGGCGCTTGAGAGTCTGAACGCTATACGTTTGATGCAGCATTGCTTATCTCCCACTGTGGACGCCGTTTTATCTCGGTCCGATTGCTTAATAGGAAACTGCCAATATCCAGACCGCAGATCCAACACTGTAAATATCCTGGCGTTTTGTAGCTTATCAAAAATCTCTGCCACGACTGGCACTGCTACGACCTTATTTACTGTAGTCTCGTTGAGCCGTCTGAAGTCGACACAAAATCGAAATTTACTACTGGGCATCCTCACCAACAAGACGGGAGAATTGACCGGGCTATCAGCCTCCTCCATGCTTTCTTCCTTCAGCATATCCTTAACTTGTCATTCAGTTGTCGGATGCGGGTGTATAGGAGTTCTTCTGGGGCCGACTGGTCGAAATCGGTCTGGCTTGATGGGGATTTCGTGTTCAACCCAGTCACAATAGCCATATGGGTCTTGATCAGTGATGAACAGTTTTCGAAACTTGCGTATCACTTCATTCAGCAACCGGTTGTCACAGGTTGACATTGTTGTGGACACGTTCGCTTCAAGTTGTCCAAGCGGGGGTTTGCGTTTGTTCATCAATGGATCCACACCATAATTTGTTATCAGTGTACCATGTCTCAAATCAATCATGGTCTCAGCGCGGTCAAGGAAATCTGCTTCCAATATGGTCTGATGTCGGGGTAAACGACGAAAGGTTGTTTGACTACGTGACCACCGATCCGGAGAGTATATTTTGCCAGGCAACTAACTTCGAGAGTAAACCCACCGACTGTTCGAACGACCATCGTACACGGCTGAACAATCTTTCCTGGCCTCGGTTCAATCAATGAAATTGCGACTCCAGTGTCAATCAAACAGCATTCCGAGCCACCAATGATTTCCAACCTTGCTGAACTGCCGTCTTACCAACTGCCTCAATCACTGGATCTTCCTTCCCAGAAAAAAGACAATCAGTATAACTTTTATTTAAATGTCTTTTTCTTGCCAAATGGGCAAAACCTTAGCCATTGTCCACGTCTTCCGCATTGATAGTGAACGTCGCTACGGCTATCCTCCTTCCTTACCCTCAAAGCTGCCACTTCCTAAGTCGCTTTTTCCACTGCGCTTCGAAGGCTAGTCATCTCACTTGATTCGCCTGCCTTCAACTCACTGGTTGTCGGGGAGTTTTCGCTAGTAATTGTCCAGTCGCATCAGCCAGCTGTTCCAACGTTATTGGATATGCAATGAGAGCCACTCTCAGCTGATCCCTCTCTGTTGGTGGCACTCCATCCAAGAACTGGTCTGTCAGCATGCGCTGCTCTGAGTCCTGATCCAAGTGTGACAGGGCTGTTGACAACGCTGCCCGCAGTGACACGGCATAAATCAGAACGTCGCTTCCTGGTCCAAGCCGGGCGCCTTTGAAATGCCGCATTGCCTCCTGGCAGGTGGCTGGGCTGCCGAACCCAGCGATCAGCGCTTCCCTCGCGGCGGCCCACTCTAGCTTCGCAGGGTTCCTTTGCGCCGCAACCGGCTCCCTCTTCGCCCTACCTTTGAGCAGCATCCGCAGGGTCATCAGCTTCGCCCGCTCGGTCTTGACGCCGACCATCTACGCCGTGTCTTCGAAATCCTCTAGGAAACTCCGGACGTCCCCATCCTCAAATGGCTGCGGCCACAGGATCTTTATCCTCCGATCCTGGTCACGGCAGCAATTGTTGTGAGGCAAGAACGCGGATGATACAAGGGTTATGTATTCAGGAAAGCAACAAGTGGGTTATGCGTTACTACAAGACAACAAACAAAAACATTCATTTGCGTACGGTACTAGGTCAGACCGTCACGGTTGTCACAGACGTTAATGCTCAATTCCTTTACGTTCCTTTACGTATCAAGAATCATTTCATGTTATGCTGCACTCGGACGTTTCTTCTTGTATTACTCCCGCGATTACCTTAATGCCAAAATATATTCCCTGTCCCCACTACTGAATAGCAGTCATGTGAGTGTATAGGACGATCGCTCCCCCTTACTACAGTAGTAGCGTTATGTGGCAGGAATCTTTTCAAGCTTATCCGAAACAGCTGACTAGCGTGAACGATACAATGAAAAATCCCATGTAGAAGACAGCTGCTTGCGAGCACCTACTCATACGCCTTCCTAGAAAGGCCGCTTACCCTCGTCGGAAGATTGTTCTTGGAGATTGGTGGCCAGCATGTACGTATGAATTTCAGATATGAACGAAGTCCCACACCTCGTTACCCTCTACCGGATTATCCAAACTGCCTGGATTGAGCGAAGCTCCCCGTCATGTTGGCAGAATGATTGGATAAACTTCGATATTCTACTGCTGAGCCAAGATTGGAGACGTTGGCCGACCCGTTCAGATAAACATCTGGTCTTATGACCAACCAAACGGGTTCCTCAGAAGTGACTTAATATATATACACAGAAGGAAGTTTCAAAAGCAAACACTGTCCTTTAAACGTGAGTAAAAATGTTGGATTAAAACTTAGAACGGTACGTAATTTTTGCAGAATAACCCCGATCACAACCTCATTTGAAGCCTTTTGTGCGAAGGTTTTAGTCAGCGTATCATCATTAAAGGGTGAACCGAGGTGCAAGACTCTGCCTTCTGCAAAATGCTGTTAGTTGTTTCATTCCGATGTTGCATAACTCAGTCTATAATCCTGCTCGAGTAACAACTCTATACGAATGCTCCAAGAATGCAGGTCATTTCATCAACAATGGTGTAACCAGTTCATATACTTACGGCTTTTCCGTGAAACAGTTAATACTGTTATGGAATGAGTAGAATATATGTACCGGAATAATTATAATGCCGGTTTCAAATATTCCTTATATATGTTGCACACTGAACTAAATCATGGGTACTGTGGCTTACGTGGAAATCCAGAAAACACAATTGGTGCATTTCACTGGCGATAAAAAAGTAGGTTTTACCGTGTGGAATCGATCCTGAAGAAGATATCGGTCCGGTTTACTTCATTATTGAATACGTACAAGATGATGTCCACGTAAGTCATATATAAATCGCATCAACCATCGGATGATCTCGGTAGTCCAAACTCCAGTTTTGCTAGCAGTGCTTCGACACGGTTTCTTTATGACACTGCGCTTCTCAATAACTATCTGCGCCTAATTCAAACGTAACGTTTTAAACGCGCACATTAAGTATTTTCTCACGATTAATCGAATGTATCTAGACAACCATATGAATACGCTCTGTATAATCTCAGTGATAACCTAAAGCTTCCATCAAAGGGACTTTTGCAAACAAGATCATGAGGTCGTGAGAAAACCTGTCCTAACCGTCTCATTGCATTCGCCAGCATAAAGAAAATTCGTAGGTTGTCGTTCAGCTGGTACTGCCTGACAGTTTCTAGTAGGTATGACGTCAAGTTGGCCAACAAATCACACGAAGAGATTCACCTACTTAACATTGATCGGAAAAATACTCTAGGTTTGTAAATTGTGAGCAAATCGTGAATCCCCAGAGTCACTGCGCCATCTAAAAAATCTGTTTTAATGTAATTGAATCGGAATTTTCAATTCATTTTACACGGTACAGCTATATATTGATGTTGCTTCATAGATTTGAGATGTTTTATCGTTCTCCGTATCTGTCCCTTAAACGTTAACCAAATTTAGTGTGGTGTATATTCTGTTATTAAACCTTGTTTTATCGTGCAAAATAATGCAATAGAATCAGAAACTGAAATGCTGTCATCTCTTCTTAAGCATTCCACAGCTAACTTGTTCTGTCATATCTAACTATTTTGAAACCGAATTGAAAACAATTTGCTAATAACGACAGTTCATTGACATGAAATTCAGTGGCACCGTACGCAATCTCGAATTACGGTTAGAGTCATCTGAATGCGTACAGACATTCCGGAAATCATTCTTCAATCAAACTGGCTATTTGTGTGTTTTAGGTAACAATAATTATAACCGAGTGAAAGTACTTCAAATGATAAGTTGTCCAGACTCAGAGAGGAACGAATATGGACGCACTGTTCTGAAGTGATTCGAAACTCTTGAGAAGATGTTGCTGAGGTGGTGTATGAGGAACATGCTCAGCCTCCAATCCTTATGTTTCGCTGTAATCTATCCGAAGCGTTCCCGGTTTAAAAACAGCAATGTTTTCTTCCAGTTTATCGATCAGGCTACATTTTCTGGGAACAAAGAAGTGGATACCACCAAACGCGAGCATCACCTGGGGAACGACCGTCTAGAGTGGCATGTCTGTCGGTCAACTGCGAATCGATGACCAAAAACGTTGAGTCGGTACTTTTTTGTTCACCTAGCTGTCTAGCCTGTGTTACGCCCACTGAACCACTGTTATGTTCCTTTCGCTAGAGCATTCCTGTCTTATGGTAAATATTCATGCTCGTCGACCCTGTTTCATGAAGAACCCAATTCCAATTAAGAAGGTATAACATGCAGTTACTACGCGACCGTAGGCAGACTAAGGATCACTTATCCAATCAGGAAGATCACAGTCCATTTCAATCAGACGTAAACAAGTGCAAGGTTTGCGGATAAATGATGGGCCACGAATGGAGTATAACGCAAACGGGCCCGTCGAATAGACATGCACACATGATCTGTGTGCACGCACTGTGGAAGAAGCCGAATGAAAAGTTTAACCGAACTCAAAAACTATGACGGAGTGTGATCTGTGTTCAGCCTATAAATCCGAACTTTTACAAAGTCTATGCTAGTGTATGTTAATATTCTAGGTTTCCACCAAGCTTTTGCTGAACGAACATTCGTCTGGTTGAATTCATAAACACGATCTCGTCGTAACTAGTTTCGAGGTGTTATGTGACATTGTTGCATTACTTCACATACTACTCCTTTATCTAGTAAGATTTGTTAATCTGTTCTACCGTAGCGTGTCTCACAGCAATCTGGCGGAAATAAACATCGTCATATTTGAAGTGTCTGGACAGATCACTCCACGAAGGTTAACTGATCAATATGTGGTCACACAGGCACAAGTCGTTGACAGTAAATTATTAAGTGTACTATATGTTATATGATGTACCTCCAAATAGACACGTTGCCCAATGAGTCGCGGCTTAGGTTTGAAGTTTGAACTCGGAACCAAAAAATGGGATTAACTCGAAAACATTTGGAAATTAACAAGCCATGCAAATTTTCAAATTATTCATATATCTTCCGATTGATACAATTGCTCTGTTAAAATAGAAAATGATGTTAGACTATAAAGTATTAGACCCTTAGTAGTCGCTTCTTACTCAAAATTACCAGTACTAAACAGAGGGATTCTAAAGCTAGCTGGCTATTTGACTTGAGAACTCAGAAAACACGAGAGTGGTACAAAAATTAACTGTTGGGAAATGATGTACAATTGGCCTATGTTTCGTAGGGTATTGTTTAGCATTGTTGTTGATTGAGGATGAATTGCTTCAAATGGAGTGGTGTTCACACAAATTTTTAATTAAAAAAGCAGAACAATGTTAAGGTTTTAAAAGATACTCAGATACACAACTAAGCTAACTGTTGATCGGCGCATGTAAGTCGGACTAGTTCGGCTTTTTGTCATCTCAAGATATAGGAGTGTAATTTGCCCAGGGGAAAAGTTTCTCAGTAGATTAGAAGTAGTGGGGCGGAAACTGATTAAAATAACATCACCTCAAATGTCTGAAATTATTGTTTTACAGCGAAAGTGTTTCATAGCAATATACTGGGTAGATCTAGAAAACGTTTTGTTTTCGGTAATAAAACTGAGATGCTTTAGCTCATAAGGAATTGGAAGAGTTGACCTCAAGGATTACAACTCACCAGTTTAATTTTTATTATGATTGTCCATCAGGGTTGTATACTGGTGTCCATTGCAGTTATCTCATAAGTTACTGCCAACATGTCACTTTTCATTGTTGGGCAGCAGAATATATATATATATATATATATATATATATATATTGGACGACTTCAAAACGAACGCATTCGCTCACGTTTTTAGATGGGTTTGATCAGAAGCACTAACAACACAGCATCTACGCAATTACTGTCTTATTATGCGCAAGCGGACTTCTCACCCGAATTAAGAACCAAACACAGTTGAATGGCTCCGGGCTGTATGACAATTTGCGTGTATGTGTTATTATTATGTGTTATTATCCGGTCTTGTTCAATCAATCTTTAAATCCTCGTAAACATAGGGCAATCAGTTTCTTTTTCCAGATGTGGAGCAGTGCTTTTAACCGCGTGGACAGAGACAGGTTCTTTTTTATCTTTTTGAGAATTATGATATTTAAACAACTGTTGTAATGCTGTTGAATAACTGTTTTTTTTTCATTGGCTTCCAAATTACTCCTTTAAACGAGCAAGAATCTTTTTCACTAGTCGTGAATTCGCATGTTTCCTCATATGCAATTGTTTTATTACTTCCTCGACACTTTATGATAGCTGCAAACTCAGTCCAGAGCATTCTTTTCGAGAATTACCTTCTCTGACTTCCTGCAGAATGGACTTACCAAAGTGACCAGTTAGTCCAACGCATGCTCCTCATTCTCTGTACGTCCATATTCCTTGGTTCTATTTTCTCTTTTAAAGACCACAACAAACCAACTGTTTTCTGGCAGCTGTCCCCAAATATAAATAATAAAAATGTTTTCAGGCTTTAATTGATGAACCATTATCGTTTCAATTTATTCAAAAGTGCAAAGTGTTATTTTTATGCTAACACCGGTTTTAACGAACTGAGAAGACTCGTTACTTATGTTTCGCATATAAGTTCCATCCCACCTACAGACTGTACTTACACAAATGGTGCGTTAACCTGTACCGTTATGACCGCAAGATACGCTTGACCTGAGAAATAACTCACTGCTAAACATCCACTATAAGGTCTGTGAAAATGCAGACTATTTTTCATGACGGTCATGTAACCATCCCCTTGATTGTGGTGCGTCTTCAGTCTCTTTTTGGCACCTTCCGCGCAGTGCATATACGTGTTTCCAACACTCGCTTCTGGCTCCTGACCTTCTTGCCACTGGAACAGCCCCCTAGTTCTTAATCGTTTGAGTTGTTCTACAGTTTTCATGACTTATTTTCAGTGAGTTGTACTTGAACGTCAATTTATTGAGATGCCGTATGACTGGGATGTAACCAATCAAAATTGTGTGCTACTGTAAAAGTGACATTCCTTCTTCTGAGTTGAAAATACAAGCTCATCTGCTCTCAGACAAAAAGTAAGGAGGATCGCTACAGGTTGCACAGCCGCATTGACCAGCTATAGAAAGACAGGAAAATGTTTGTATGTAACGCGTACGAAATAACTGTACACAGGCAAGCCGTACGTTATGGCTTCGATTATCCGTTACACTCATAAGCCAAGTTTTTGCAAACTAGAGATACCGGGGAACGGCGTTATTCCAAAGTAAGGCTCCCAACGATAATCTTGCAAAACGAGGCAGCAGAAACAAGCGTGAGTCAAAAGCTTAATAAGACATGCACATGATTTGCTTAATAGAAAATAAAAATGGTATCAACAACACGGCAGCAAGTTGCGTTACAGTACGGACTGTTCAATTGACCTACAGTCCATCTTAAAGGTCATCCCCTTTTGCGAACAAATTTGTATTCCACACACTACGCGATTGCAAGTTTTCAAAAGGTAAACGTGTGCGGCTGTCACGCACTGGTCCGGATTTCAGACACACCGAAATGACAATAACCCGTATACCCCGGCTGACCGATCGATCGGCCGATGACGTTTTGCATCACATCTTACGGAGCAATGACGTTAACGCTACCGCATAGTGCATTCCAGTTCGTGCAGAATGACATCTAACGCAACGTGTCAGATGTGAACTGGTTCAGCATTCTTCAGAGTTCTCGTACTCGTATCCTATTGTCATGTTTGTTCAATATGGGTTAGAAAACCGCATCGACCTTCACGTTCATCTTGGTAATAGGCCCCACTTGCATCCTCGCATCCAGTGTTACTCTGGCTCCAGTAATGTCTGTAATCCGGTTACTCCAACTCGGTTGCAAATGTGGGTCATCAGGATCAAAGAACCTGGTGATGAAAGCTAGAAAGCCTAAGCGTGTAAACGAGTAAGAGTATTCTACAGAAGACTATGACGTAAAAGTATGAAATATTCACAAAAATGACGCAGTAAGGGAAATACTCGTACGGCTACTGGTGTTTTGATAATATATTGGTCAGGACGCAACTTGAAATCGTCTGTATTTGTAAACAGTAACCCATGGAAAAGCTTCATGTTGTGATTACCGCAATGTCGTTAAAATGATAGTGGCACGGGGAATTAGGGCAGATAGGATAAATTTATCAGCCTATTCGGGCACCAAACGATTCTGGTTTCATCAAATACCAGTGGTATTAAATGGCCTCAAATTGATTGTCCCTGCAACTTTTATCCCATTTACTGCTATTGGTTTAACATTATTTCGATGATAAATCATTTGGACAAAACGTTTTGTCTCGCGTTATCACAGGGTTTTGTAAAAATCCACTGACTATTTGCATACTGTGTGATTGTTTTCAACCAGGATGGAAACCACTGCGAGACCGAAAACTTTTTCACTACATTGTTTGTAGGGTTGACAGAGATTTCAACCATTCTGCTGAGAGCATTGAATCATTAACTATGTATAATGCGCTGAACAGACTCTCAGCTTACTTTAACTCACAAGCTTGCATGCCACAAATAATTTACGTCATCAGTTTTGCTCGATTGTTTAGAAGAAAAAACAAGCATACAGAAGATTAAACGACTCTGCTGTTCTCAGAAAGTAAAAGAAATGCAAACAAAATTTTGAAAAATCTTTGGCAGTAAACATTTTGACAAAAAACTTACAAAAGTGTCACGTGAACAAATCGGTAAAGGGCACAACCGGTATGATTATATTTTCATGACATACTGGATCAGCTATCTTCCTACCGGATAAAACACTACAAGTTACCTAAAGAAGAACAACTGAAAATAAAGGATTGCATTACAATGTGCCCAAATCCGTTTAGAAATGATAAAATTGACCAACGGTAAATACATTAAACTGACTTTGAGGATTTATGAATACCCGGCAGTTTGCTAGCAGTGAAGCAACCGGAATAAGTGAACATTAAGTCAAACAAAATGGTTTGCAACATCGCGGCTAACAGATTGAAATTTTACCATGTGGTAAGATACATAAACCGATAGAAGTAATCTTGGAATTTAACTATTGTCCTGTGGTTGTTGTGTTGGGTTTGTTGAAAAGATAACGCGTGAAACTGAGAATCACAAGTGCTCCGGAAACGCACACACATGCAAAGAAAGAACTTAGGTAGTACACATCGCATCGGATCCAAATAAGGTACGTGAACAAGTATTGGGATGAGTAGAAATAACTTTGTCAGTACGTAGTATAATAGTGATTTCACTAAAAAATGGATATATTTAAAAGTGTTGCCCAAGACAATAAAATCTGTCAAAACTCCAGCAACCATAAGCCAATTTAGTAAATAACGTCAATGTAAAGTAAACAGAAACTAAGAGGAAAAGTGATGAGTGATGAACTCACCGATTTATTAATGGGAGGCGGAAAAGTTTTCAGTAGTCAAATTTATCCTAGTGCCTTGATAAACGCTTGTTCCTGACAGTTCTGAACAATGTTGTCTCTAAGTCGGAATGAATGGTGAAATGTGCACAACGCTGATCCTGATTTAGTCAATACATATTGAGTTGGAACTCACAAACGATGCTGAACTAAAATGTATGAATTTCTTGACTTGAAATTGAGAAAAGCTAACTTAGAATTCAAACAAGGACATATTCGAAAAAGACGGAATTTCGCGTCTCTGACAACGAGACTAAATCGAAGAGTTCGAAGAAAAGAGGTTTTGTGACGAAAAGATTGGAATAAACCACTCGTAAATCCGTCAGCTCGGAGGAATTTTGGAGACCTGTTGTTACTACTAATAATGAGTTCATGTGAGATGTTCAATACTGCCATATAAGCTGAGGTTAAAACGTGAGTGAGTAAACACCGGTACAACTCAAAATAAAAATATAACCTCATACGAACTGTTAAAAATATAATAGTGAGAGGTAGTTTTAATATATTTTATCTATATTATGATGAGAAAGACAAAATAGAGTGAAAACAAGAACATTATGGTGTATGTATTACGTGGCCTAACGAGCCAAACTGTCCGTCAACATTGAAGGAGTGAGAAGTATTCTCGTACTGTGTAGAAGCTGATATAAACATTACGACAGAAAGAACAAGCATTTCATGACCACTGCACAAGTATAAGTGTACTTCTGAGCACCTTGTTGATGATTGCCTTATTCACGATGGTCTACAATACAAATGGATGAATAAAGAATGTCGAACAAAAACGTGCGGTGGACAGCACAACGAGATATAAAAAACATGGCGAACGAAATGCTCGGTGTAATGTGTTTCCTTGTAGAAACTACACTGGTATACTACAGAATGCAGTGCACAGAATATACATCACGATCATTCAAAAAGTACTACACGGAACTCAGCCAAATACCTGACCAACTTTTGTGAATTATCATGTTCAGAACCACTGAAACGGGGACACATGTCTGAGTTAAAGTACCAGTGAAATTAACCAAAGACCTGAGAGCAGACAACCGAGACAGAGTTGTCCATCACCACCTCACTGAGCAGCCGATGTGTACAAGTGTACATTAACCGCTAGCTGATGAACGAAAAAACATTTGAAACCTGAGCCAGTTTGAGAACAAAAAGAGGCGTATCCATCAGAAAAGTATGATGTTTTGTGGCACTGTTATGCAAAAAGAATGGGTCTCCCACTGAAACTTAAAATATAAACTTCAATTTTGCATTCGCCAGAGTACGCTTACTTTTTACATCTCTCAGACTATTCATTACACACACTCATCGACCGAAAGCAACGCAAACCAGCAAAAACCATTCGTTATGCATTATCATGCGAAGTGCACTTCAACCTGGCAAATAACTTACCGAATGCGTTTCGGAGCATCAGGATCATCCAGGTTAAATTTGATCATGAGTAAAGAACGGGCAAACGCAAATTTCTCTACCAACATTAAACGATAATTGATATGATGAGTAGTAGAGGATTTGATTTGCATATAGATTAAACATCACCCACAATTGATCACAGCTGTCACATTCCCATAGACTTTCCAGTCGGCCCCTTTCGAAAAGAAGCACTAGACTCGAGTTTCGCTCTCGTTAGATCTCGTCAGTAGTGCATATCCTCGTCACTGCCGGGATCATGAGACAACCGTGGTTACCACTGCGCCATTGATCTCACATTGAGCATGACTGAATTACAATATGTAAACACTCAACCACTTTCGCTTGTGAGTAATGATCAGCTTACTGTTAACTCCAATCGATGGTTTCTCGACTAGGACTTCTCTTCAACTTGGAGAGAAGTCGTGGTTCTAGTCCAGGCAGTGGCGAGGATATGCACTATTGATGATCTCTAATGAAAACGAAACTCGAGTCTAGTGCTTCTTTTCGAAATTGGCCGACTGGAAAGTCTATGGGAATGAGACAGCTGCGATCAATTATGTGTGATGTTTAATCTATATGATAATTAATATGTTTGTAAGGAAAGTATTTTTGCAAATTTGTTTGTTGATGATCAAGCCATCTGCTGCCTTTTAGGGACATTTTATAGAAATATCTTAGCGGTATATTTCACAGGTCTTGAGTTCAATTCTAAAGAAGTCTGCGTCGCGCCCAACGTCCTTCAAAGCAATTTATGTTTGCTCCTTTCAGACAAAGCGAAAAACCTCCGCCTGTTTTCTGTTCATACATAGAGCTGGACCTATCAGGAAAAATCAAACATTGTTCCCCTAATCCATTTACTCGGAATATAGAGAAGACATATGTCAACGGATGTCAAGGTTTAGGTGTATTTACATCAAACTCTGACGTGAAACCATTTAATGCTGTTTCAGCTGCATACAGTAATACAAATGAACGGAAACTCCAAATAATTCTGATTTTTCACGCATTAATAATGCAGTGAGTACCATAGAAACTGGCTTGATTTCATCACCGTATTCTTGCGCACACCTGGCCTATATTATCTTACCAACAATGCTTCACTAACTGGTAACAGTGTCAGATAGCAAGTACGGAAAAATATCAACAGTTAATAGTAAGGGATTTACGTAGATTGAGTACTACTCATAATTGATCGAAGTTGTTAAATTTCTTTTGACATTTCGGTCAGACCATTTCGAACGGAAACCATGACTAATAATCCGGCAACGCTTTCCTGAGACAACCGTGGTGACCACTATTTCACTGATATTCTGCTTCTTTCAAATAGGCTAACTACAAGGTTTATGGGAATGTAACGATATAATGAACAATACGACCAGATCAACTGGACTACTGGCTGGTTTGATGTGTTTCACGATCAGTGAAGCCGGGTTTCTCGATACCGATAAATTCAGCAAGTCATTTTTTCACACTGCGGTTGGTCGTAACTTAAGAATGTGCTGTGTCATAGGTTGATGCAAGCAGCGATCTGTTTTGCCTATGTAGAGGTCATTGCGGTCGCAATTAAACTGGCGTTTTATTTGCCAGACAGAAAAAATATTTAGCAACCTGGTTAGGTGTGCTGCAATGCTTATATCAATTTGTAACTTATTTGTCAAACGATCACTTCATAATTATGTTCATAGAATTATATGCTTTTCCTCAGCATCGCGACTTGTCAACTGTGGGACACCTGTATGTCCGTAATATTTTCTCAGCAATCGACATTCACCAGTGTTTGTTTATTAAACCTGTCTCGTTCCTCCAGTCCATCTGCTTGGTTGACATCTCTGGCTCTATAAAATCTGATTTTCGTTTACCCGGTCTTACAACCCATGTGGCAAAGCAGCAGAACTGTAAATACTGTACAAACCATGTCAGTCTACAAAAAGAAGACCTTCGGGTCTGAAGTCTGGTAGTTAAAATTTTTGAGAACCGCCAAAAATTCCGAAAATGCCAAACGGATCACCCATATACCGTTTTAACTCTGTGTGTTTAGAACACCATCAGGGTTTCGAACACGCCTCTTCAAATTACACCAAACCCCTATACAAACAATTTCAATTTAACGCATTGTGGCAGTTGTTCTAAAATAACACAAACTGAACCGTATTTAGTAGAACCGAGTAGATGGAATATGATGTGAATGTTTGAAACCATAGTCAGAAACGGCACAAATATTGGCTGACCGCGAAAGAGTATGCGAAAGAAGACAAGGAGTTCTACCATTGAAGTTGGCATAGGTGCCTCTCAGAAAGTTCACAAAAATAATTTAACGCACCCATTCAAACCCGCCGAAGACCGCAACGGACTCGTATTGGGTTCTCATAATTCCATATGTTTCCTCCGAATGTCTGCAATAGGTAACCACGTTAATCCGACGGCATTAATATGAGACATTTCTATCTATCAGGTTCAACACTAGCAGATATTCTCTTATGTGCAAGGGGCGAAGTCACAGTCACGCCTGAATTCAAGGCAAGTGGTCGGTGTTGCCTTGCTAGCCGTCGTTCAAGCAGCTTCACTAACACCTCAGTTAAGATACTTTGGCATCGACTAAAACGCATCATCATCAAAAACACTTATTTAAGAATGTTCTTTCTTCCAGAATCAAGCACGACTAACTTTCTAGCTAGTCAAAGATAGCAGATGTCTATTTTAGTGGATAGCTTGAAAGGGACTGAAAACAAGGACCTCGACTGAAAGGCTATCTTCGTTGATTTTGTTAAGGCATATCACGTGATCATCTCGAACATAAGCAGGAAATTTGTGACATCCAACAAGACTGTCTTCGATAAACTTTTTATTCGCTGACGAGCAAAACAATATTACAACCACCCCGTCCTTCATGATTTCGGTATGGGTTCCTCAAAGATCAGTACTCAACCCAAAAGTAAGTCTCGTATACATCAGTGAAGTTAACGACACTATTTCTAGCTACGTTGTTCCACATGTTAGGGGTTTGAAAATCTGGAACGCCAGTCTTCGACGGATTGATCTCGAAGCGAATAAGCGCCGACAAGATGATTAACGTCAATAACCCATTTATCGGTAGTGTGCACACACGTTATCTGAAGCGAATTCCGGAGGTTGTATTTGTCGTTCACATGAAAAATCAACAAACTCATTCAATACAAAATCAGTTGGAGGGGTATCTGGATGTTGTATAGCCTGCTGCTCAACAACCATAACACCCATATTTGCTGCACGGCAGTTCGAAAACATTTCGATGAAAAGTTCAACAGTTGTTGCAACGAGCATTTTGAACTCGGGCTCCCGGTTTAAGGTTATTGCA
>JTDE01000003.1:456518-490631 GCA_014338405.1 Paragonimus skrjabini miyazakii
GTCTTCACAATTGAAGACATATTTTCCATCTGTTAGGACTGATAACAAACGTCAAACAGGAACACAACCACGAAGAAATTCGTTATGAAAAATCAAAATAGCAAACACCACCAAATTACTAACACGCCTGGATTAACAATAATATATCTGGCGGATATATTCCATCTACAATCAAGATGATTATCCATCTGGCCTTGGAGTCACGATTCCACATAACAACACGTCAGTCCAGGTGTATGTGGCCTCTTCCGTTGACACACACACACTCATGTAACAGCACAACACTTCGAAGGCGCGTTTCATACATGCACCCAGTACCTAACTTCTCACGTATGGTAGTACAGTGCATACATCATCCCAATTCTACCAATTCCGCGAGTCTCCTCAGTGAACCGTCAAAAGTAGTCCAGGTTCGACTCCATTTTCTTTACTGTGAATAAACGTCATTATTCAAGCTCATAAACACCTGGAATAATGATGTGAAATTTCACCATGTTCCAAACAGATCTGCTCACCGATTCTGAACACTGGTGCTCAAGGGTTGTGTGTGAGTGTCGGCCCAATGATGGACAGAATAGAATTTACAAAGATATAATCGGTCGTTCTAGCAAATTCCCATATTCGCTTCCATCATAAATTAATGTTGATATAAAATTGTGAATATTGCTGGGAAATACTATCACATCATACCATCTACCAAAGACCATTTCTATCGTTTTGCCTTGTGGCACAAACGTGAACGCGATAAGCCGTATGTTCTGCTTACATAATGATGCGTTATTCATTCTGAATTAAACGAGTGAATACGGGTTTTGATTTGATATGAGCATGTTTTGTCAATTGAATTAAGTTGCGTGGAAGAGTGTGAAAAATATAAGCACCAATTGTTTTACCGAAAAAAGTCTGTGCAGCTGTTTTTGTGTGTGTGGCATATTGTATCGTTTAATTAGGATAGAATATTTTCAGGTCATGCTGAATATTGAACATAAATTTCTGAAAACAACACACCAACTTATGGCGTGGAATATGTATTCGTTCAATGCATTCTCAACGGATTTTCTGCCAATGTTTTATTTCTAATTCCATTATCGAGAGCTTGTTGGACGAGTTGCCTCCTTCTTGCTATATCCGTAGGCTTTCGAGCACAATGATTTTGTCTAATGAACGTAAATTACTGAAAACAACACACAAACTTATGGCATGGAATCAATCTATTATTTCTATAACTTTGGATGGAACACCATTTTTGTACTACGAAGTAGTATTGACATCGCCGAACAAGTTCGTACGTTCCTGGGGCTGAATATTTATCCTCTTTACGGCGGCCGCTATGAACTATTCCTTGAGGTGCTACCACATATCCTCGAGGATTGTGGATATGCATACAAATTTCAGACGAATAAACACTGCACGGTGTAATATGGTCCTAGTCTTTGAGGTCTGAATCTGTTGATGTCTAGCTTCTGCCGTTATCTATGGGATGATTTATATGAATATACCATGAATATACCATTTTGTTCTGACTAACCTCTGTGCATACATTGGCTAGTGTTGAAGTTGGCGAATTGGCATCGTAATATGCTTCATCTACTTTACTCATTAACCCTCAATGAATAAAAATTATTCGCATCATCTTATCATGCTTCAATGAATAAGCCAGTTAGTATTACCAACATGTATTGCCAGTTTTACTCGAAATCGTCCTCTTCCAGAAAATAATATGACAACGGCTTAGTCAGAACAATTTAAAAAGTGTAATTCTTTTGTCCGTTCCCTGACGTTGAATAGAAGTTAATGAAATTCCCCGTTTTTGTCGAAGAATTCAAATTCTGACTGCATTAAAATATAAAAAATTAAAGGTTTCATGCTGAGTTCATCCACGGATGAACATAAATTTTGTGTCACTATGAGCTGTTCGAGAAGCTGAATTCAAAAGGATGCATCACACTAAAGCTACACAATTTCTGAAATTAATCAATAGCGGATGCTCATCTTTGGGTCACATTTTGCGCTCTGGTTCTTGCGACTCCGAACCAATCGTGCCAAACGGAAGCTGATAAGTGTAGTTTACCTTCCGTGGCATGTATGCAACATCGACTGATGTGTATGGAACACATCGTGATTCTCACAGCCTTGTTGTCTTCGATCATGATAAGAAGATCAACCTGAAGAGTCCGTATGGCTGAGAAAGTTGGTGGTACGACCGACGACCTAAATAGAAATAGTCCACCTTCCAAAAATAAATTTCCGGCTGGTTGACTCCCTGAGGAGAACTGACCGCAGAAAGACGGACAAAGCTGATAATACTGAGTGTAATGCAAACAGCAGTTTCTGCGGTCTGCAAGCGTGATAAGTTCCCTATGCTTGCTCGTTTCACTCAGTCGCAGCGTAGTTAGGCTTAGCTTCCTTGCATGAATAGTGTGTGACTTGAACTATCCCCATATAACTTAAAATGGACATAAAGCAGTTGTGTAACTGAGTTACATCTTGCCAGTCAGTAATACAGCAAAGCTCACACGGCAACGTTGCTCCTCAGAAGTCCATTATTCTCCCCACTCAGTTTGTGTACAAATTTGCCTGTGTATCTCAAAGGGTGTTTGAGTCCCACTGCGAAGGTGCGTGTTTCTGTGATTTGGAAACGGCTAGCTGCCGTCGACCACCGTTTTGTCTCACACTATTTGCATTTGAATACTTTAGTAGCAGGACGCCGCAAACCACTACTTCAGCTGACCTACTTCAAAATAAGGCACGGGAGTGGAAAGTCATTCTTGTTCAAGATCTCACTTTCCGCACCTGGCCCGTGAATAAAGGTCAGTCGTTTGCCTGTGAGACGAAAGTGTTGAATTTGTCAGATGAACGCAAACTTTACCTAACCACAACATTATTTTAAACACGCAAACCAACAAGCGTGTAAGCGATGAACTGTTCAATAGTACATGCATACATACACATATTAGCATACTATCTATTATAATACACGGAATTCACTACAGCTTACTACCTGTAAGAATTTGATTACCATAGTTGATATTCTGTGGAATTTGTTCCCAAAGCTGACGAGGACTGGCTAGAACAAACGTCGTGGTGTAATCGGATAAGCTGATCCATCTGTTGGGATCAGAAAGGAAATTCAAAACAATAGTTAAAAACGCACGGGTTGCCTTATAAGTCGCAAACATCTCATACTGTGTAAGCTATGATGAAAGTGACCACAAAATGATTGTGCTCGAAAGCCTACGGATATAGCAAGAAGGAGGCAACTCGTCCAACAAGCTCTCGATAATGGAATTAGAAATAAAACATTGGCAGAAAATCCGTTGAGAATGCATTGAACGAATACATATTCCACGCCATAAGTTGGTGTGTTGTTTTCAGAAATTTATGTTCAATATTCAGCATGACCTGAAAATATTCTATCCTAATTAAACGATACAATATGCCACACACACAAAAACAGCTGCACAGACTTTTTTCGGTAAAACAATTGGTGCTTATATTTTTCACACTCTTCCACGCAACTTAATTCAATTGACAAAACATGCTCATATCAAATCAAAACCCGTATTCACTCGTTTAATTCAGAATGAATAACGCATCATTATGTAAGCAGAACATACGGCTTATCGCGTTCACGTTTGTGCCACAAGGCAAAACGATAGAAATGGTCTTTGGTAGATGGTATGATGTGATAGTATTTCCCAGCAATATTCACAATTTTATATCAACATTAATTTATGATGGAAGCGAATATGGGAATTTGCTAGAACGACCGATTATATCTTTGTAAATTCTATTCTGTCCATCATTGGGCCGACACTCACACACAACCCTTGAGCACCAGTGTTCAGAATCGGTGAGCAGATCTGTTTGGAACATGGTGAAATTTCACATCATTATTCCAGGTGTTTATGAGCTTGAATAATGACGTTTATTCACAGTAAAGAAAATGGAGTCGAACCTGGACTACTTTTGACGGTTCACTGAGGAGACTCGCGGAATTGGTAGAATTGGGATGATGTATGCACTGTACTACCATACGTGAGAAGTTAGGTACTGGGTGCATGTATGAAACGCGCCTTCGAAGTGTTGTGCTGTTACATGAGTGTGTGTGTGTCAACGGAAGAGGCCACATACACCTGGACTGACGTGTTGTTATGTGGAATCGTGACTCCAAGGCCAGATGGATAATCATCTTGATTGTAGATGGAATATATCCGCCAGATATATTATTGTTAATCCAGGCGTGTTAATAATTTGGTGATGTTTGCTATTTCGAATTATTTATAGCGGCTTTCTTCGTGATCGTTTTCATGTTAATCGTCTTCTTTGTTGGCCTTCTCTACGTACGTTTAGTGAAGCAATCCGTGCCTTGTCGCATGTGGACAGGACATTTCGGAGAAGCCGCAGTGGCTGTTAGCTCCGACATGAGTACATTCCTAGTTGAAGTCAGTGCTCGCTGGGCATTCCTTGACCTTTGTCATACGAACTTCTTCGACAGTATGCTCGGGGCTAAAAATTCGTGGTGGATAATTTTACTATCGTTCACTATCGCTGGTGATTATTACTTCGCGAATATTCTATCGTGACTCTGTTTCCGATTAGCATATTTATTATGGATGGTTCTATGCCTTGATGTTAGTCTATTATTGCCTCGGCCATTTTATAGTATACTTAGCAAGACAACGCATGAAAAATTCTGTGTTTTTTCGGTCACATTCAAGTGACCGGGGTACATGATGTGGATACTCTGAGTAGTTTATATAAGATTTATGCTGAGTTTCATGCACTGCAGTCGTTACCACCCGTGTAGGTTTCTCCATAGAAACAATCCTTCTAAAAAACTGTGTCACTACATATCGCATTTTGGAAGAGTATAGCTCATTTCTGTGGAATTAATGTGATCTGCTACGACACCGGTTCTCTCGATTTCTTGATCATTGCAGTGCCATTAGTACGTGTGTGATTTCTCGTCTGCTCGGTGGTACTTTTATGCACAATACTCTCTCTTACTTTCCAACTCTCTACTCTTCGCCTAATATCGATGTTAGTTCCACGAAGTCTACCTCGCTTATCAGTGACCGTCCACTTAATAACGCCACACGTATGCTGGTTTCCGCATGATTCCTATGTGGGTGGTCTTGATAACTGTGACATTGGTATCAATGTGGTATATTTCAAACAGTCATTATCTGCTACCGAGATTCAAGATACAAGTATAAATTCTCACTCAACCAAAAATGTCAAATGGTACACGAGTTGGTCATCCTCCCAGAAAACTTCAAGTTCATATTGCGATCAATAAGATAATTGTTGACAATAGAAATAGTCGTAATAATGAGCTGCAACTTAATACATTTTTATTGTAGTGACCACGGACTAATCATTAAGTAATTTGCAGATAAAGTATAATTATCCTCGCAGATTCGAAGCTTCATAAAAAACTTTTACAATGTAGGCTGACTATTCCTGATAAAAAGAACTCAGTGATGTGATGATCTAATGCCTCAACACATCCATCACTTTACTGTCAGACAACCGAAACGACCGGGATCATAGACTCGTACAGCCAATACACAAGATATTTACTAACGGTAAACAGATCTGCTTAAAACACCTACCAGCTGAAGAGAAGTGAAAAAACATACGGTGAGTATTGTACAGCCTGTAAAAGGATACCAGCTATGCGGGCCGACAAAAAAGAGTATCTGCCAGATCTAGTGTCGCTGCAAATCTGTTCTACAGCACCGTTACTGTCATGCCGGAAAGCATTCCTTCAGTCTCTTAGTAACGTCACACAAGACGATTGACTGTGTCAAACATGTGAACTGCCAATGTTTCTACTCACCGGTGCCTAAGTTTGCTAAGTATCAGCTTCACAGAGTCAAAACTGATGTCATGAAAATAATTATTTCAAACCACACATCTTGTTTTGAAAACTACCAACGCTTTATGAGTAATAGTTATCAGGTCCTAATCTCATCTTAATGACCGCCGAAACTGTTCCAAATGGATACATTGCAGCTAGCGGTGTATCACAGTTTTCCAAACTAGGACTTTTTCTTTTTATTGTGCTTGTGTTCGGAATACCGTAGTTTGTCAATTCCCCATTTTTATCATATGCTGACGAGAATAAATTTAGCATGAAATGTAAAATACGGCTGAAAATAGCAAGCTATAGATTGAACTAAACACACTGCACCACTGTGTCATACAACTGACCTCCGTTTAACAGCACTAAATACAATGACGTACCTTCATCGTTCGGGTCACATAAATCGCTTTCTTACAAGCGGTCTTGACCTGTCGCCTGACAGCGCTTAAACGGCCAAGAATGCCAACTCCATACTTGGGTTACTCACCAAACTGCCTGGACGGTCTTAGTCAGACGGTTTCATCGTAGCATTCAGTTAGTTAACTCACCTCCATCCTGAGCTAAGTTTATTCTTATTTCATGGAGGACTACTTTTATCGCGAAAGTACAACACAAAGCTGTCAGAAGTGTTGCACAACTAATTTCTCAACCCTACCCAGATGAGTTGCATAACTCTGACTGATTACCAATGAGCCACCAAAGACTTAATTTCTTTATGTAAGATCCTCGATCACCCTCATTAATTTGTATGAGATAAACTGGTATCCGGTGTACAACTGTCATTTCATTGGTGTAAAAGGATTGAATTGGATGAACTCATCGATGGTACCTCGTGGAAGGTTACATCAAACCAGTGTAGATAACTCGAGTAAATGAGCAGTTAAGCACTATGACCAATCTCAATGACATCATGGTATACCACAGCATTTCATTACACCAATCGTTGGATTAAAATAAGTTGTTTAAATGTGTTACAAACTAAAACAAACACGTTTTACGCTAAGCCGAGCATAGACTTGTGTACTCATTGTATTCCATTATTTTGTTGGTGCTTCCTGTCGACAAAATAACTCAAGGAAGCTCAATCAAATTAAGATTTGCCTTGTGTCACAAGTTCTGGTTTTGGTCTCAGTTCGGAAGGTAGAAAATTTAACCCAATCCAAACACTATCAAAAGAGGCACATGTCCTGTTGAGAACAAACTTGTAGTGTCCGGATGTTCCCTATCTGACAAGGTGTTTATCGTCACTTAATCATCGATGGTTGGTTTGGAAGTCAGACTTGACGCACACATTCCGGAAATCAAACAACATATTCAGTAGGAAAGATCATCACACTCGTTGCAATACGGTTGTGGTGGATTATCGAACCGGGAGTGAGAGCATTCCAGCACTCGGCGGATTATCTGAACGCGAAAGGGGGTGTGTCCAAAAGCACACAGCGAGCGGATCGTAGACAGCATGATCGAAAGGATGAGTCATCGACCAACGAAATCGGATCAACCGGCGAGACATGGGAGGCCAAATAGTATGGACGACTAGTTCTGGGGCGCGATTATTTCAACACTGGGAAGGGTACCTCAACACCGTTACAGAATGCGGTCGAAGCCTATAGTACATCGATTATGGAAAACAGGAGCGACCGGACAAGCCATCGCTCAACGGGATCGGACCAATAAATGAGGAATGGCAGACAGAAACCCCCGATAAAAGGCGTTGATCACACACACAAACTGGGCAGAAGTGCACACGACGTGTGAGCGGAAACCGGAGTGTTGGGGACCGGAATTCTGATTCATAAACGCGAGCGCACGCGTAGCATGGCAATCAACGAGTTGGACATTGAAAAATGTGCCTCATTGGACACCTTCGCGCCACAAAATGAAGGTGCTCTGGAATCAACAATGTTGACCGTAGCCAATTTTTGTCTGCTGTTTGTTGCAGTGCAAACGTTGAGTGCTTCACTGACAGTGGTTTGGTTTCCATTCCGTTCGTCATACTGGAGTTTTGTCTTTCGAACTCTTTCTACAACGGATTCTTTTGAAGCTGGAAGAATCTTCTGACTTGAAGTTTCTTTTTAAGCCGTCCAACACAGATTCATATGCAAATAAAAATTCCCCGCTCTGTCTAATGTCAAGATGAACATCACCCACAATTGATCGAAGCTTTCGCATTCTCATAGACTTTTCACTCGGCCTCTTTCGACATGTGTTATTTACCCAAGAATCCTACAAATAGATCACTAAATCATTTAATATTTCTATCAATATATGGATTTTAAAACGACTTACTTCCTGTGTTCTATTAATAAATACTGCTCTTTTCTCTTCCTGTGTTACTTTCGAAATCAAATAATCCCGTATACGTTCATTGGGTTAATACTGTAAATGTCTGACAGCACACGTAAATGATATAAATTGGACATTCCCGATTTTCATTGTTGATCAGATGTTCGTGGTCAACATTAACTGTGACATTATTTCACAACTGATAAATGCTGTTCTTTCACAATAAGATTTTCATCTCAAACAAAGTGCCAGTTTAAATTTACAGATTTTCATGTGATTAATATAACTTGCAAGTGCTCCCACAATGACGCAATCATTGGGAAAGTGACACCTCTCAGCTAGGTGCAACTTTTTGAAAAAAGGACCTTTTCAACATCTTCTATTAGAAATCCCGGAGACCTAGACAACGCACAAAACACTTTTTGGGTTCAAATGATCTCAATCACTCCGTAAGAAGCAATTGTACTGTAATTGTTTTGACACTGTCTCTAAACTGGATTATTTGGTTACGTCGAACTATTCGTTGGCAAATTTTACATATTTATCTGACGAGTTGTAAACTTATCTACGCTTGATTTATGAATCCGGTACAAGAGTTATTGAAGTATTTTTGTCATGAATTTCATGGTTCATTTATTTCTAGTCATCTTTCTCTCTTGTTTCACCTGCATGTAAGTATTTGATCTTGATGGAATCATGCTGTTTCACGGAAATAAGTGTTGCGTAGCATAATGCCGATTGATTTGAATTCTACCTCTAAATCTGAATCGCTACGGTTACACTCAACGACAAAACTATAAGGCTGCATTTAGGCAAAAACTTCCCCATTGTTAACTCAGTTCGTCTTTTGCACAGCAAATATACATAAATTGACGGGTTAGACAAAAAGGATTTGTATACATAAATGATAATAATTATAATAATGACACAATTGTACTGCCTACTACTCTCCAGCAGTTTTGCCACTTGTGAACAGAAAATGTTTTTTCCAGTTCGCTTCAGAGTTTCTACACACTCATGTGTCATATGTCCAACGGGAAACCGTAGACTGGTGGAATTCAAGCTTATTCATGCCTACTTCAAAAAGTTTGCTATTCCACTATCAGATAACCATCCACGTATCACTGCAATTCGTGACAGTCTAACGATCCCCAGCATTGTTTGACGGAACTAAGATCACTACTTCAGACCAACCAACTCAAAACATTAATCCTTTGAAATGTTAGTCAGACCATAGACACATATTACATAAACTGCGCTTTTATTCTGCTAAAAATTGCAACTCAAATAAATAACGTTTAACAGCGGACAGTCCAATATCGAAACACAACTTTTGACAATGAGTAATCATAAATTTGGTGAGAATTTAAACTGTGCATCACTCTTATTAAGTCATAGTCTTAGCACGCACAAAGACGGTACAGCTAACCACTTCCGAACAGAAACGCTTCATTCGATTTTCCGGCTTGTTGCAACTCATCAGGTTTGCACATCTTTACCATGACCGGTATCTGAAAACTGGCACATTCTTATGTGACAGGCGTGTTAACAACACTTCTACCGACACACTAAACACGATCGAGTTGTCATTGCTGAATGTCCAACGGCTTTGGTGATAGAATAATGATTATGCTGTTCGGTCGTATCAACAGCCGAAGAAGCTATTGCTATTTTGCGATACCCGGTAACTATACAACTAAGACTTTTATACATTCATTGAATTTCTGACTAACTGTATGTATTTCTGGTGAGAAATTGCTGATTCTGGTTAGTTCTTAATTGAGCACCACTTATATTTGACCACACTTATTCCATTCAGCCTCTATCCGAAGCATATACTAGATTTGAATTTCACTATCGTTAAAGTACTGTTTGGAGAGCAAATACAAACTGACCAATCAAAACGCAACGTGATAGCTAGTCAATGCCAATGCCGATGCAAATACTGTTGCTTTCCCATCAGTTGAATGTAGTTTCCCTAACAAACTGAGATTAATAACTGATGCTCATATGCCCGTCGTTACTATTTTCTCGACTCATTAGTCACGTACGCGATAGACTTTCTTTTCTCACTGATCAACAAAATGAGTTATTTGCGGTTTACCCGTTAAATGACAAGCATTCAACATCATCAACTGACAGTAGCATAATTAATATTGCATAAGACAAAGTAGAGTATTTAAGTGAAAAACTCCTAATTTTTTGGCGTTTATTCCATAATTACCTGACGGTGCCTTATGTTCATTACGAAACAACTGTCCAGCTATGTGCAATTGTATGTTGAATTTGATCGAATACAAAAAATTCCAGTTATAGAATTATAGACAATTATACCGAATTGTATTTGGAAGATATTAATCTTGCTTGACCCTAGTAAGGTGATTAACAGGTAAATCTATCTGGTTTAGTCAAGTATGCACCACGTACGCCCAGCAGCCCATCTCCCATGATCTGTGAGTAGGTGTTGAGAGGACAGACAAAACGTTATATATTAAGCAACAAAGCCGCTGCTACTTCAGTCGCACGGATGATTGTTAATTCGCTTAGAGTTTTAATGGAGTCTAGCTAGTACACAGGCTAGCGTTTCATCTGAGCTCCTGAGTGAACAGCAAAATGATAAATCAAATAACGCATAAACGTTTTGACAAACGTTGGAAATAAAAAGCGTAGGACATAACAAAACCTGATATTTTCAGTATGATTTTTCATTGAGTGTCTTGCCCGTTTCCTGGCTAATTTAGCTCAGCACTCGGTGTACTGTCCATCCAGACAGAGGGTTGACAGCTACGGCTTGGTTGTGTGAACTTGGAGTAAACAAACAACGTATGACATTCAGTAGCAATCATCCAATGTATCGATAGCAGTAAACGAGCTCGTGTGTTTAAAAGTCTGATCAGTATTCAGCGGGAGCATTTTAGGCCTGCGCCAGTGGACATTAACCAACTTAACCATTTGTTTTTTACCAGTGTATACCTGTTGGTACTGTCTATATGCGTTACATGCTTGAAGTCATCTTACCTATGATACCTTCCTGCAACACCGGCAACCGTGACTGTACAATATAGTGACAAAGTTTCATTCTACCGTATACTCACAAGTGGTAATTTCAAAACCTCAATATACAAGCAGCTATTGAAGCGGAAAAGAACTAAAAAGATCGATCGAAGTATTTGCTGATTCACGGAGGCTCTTTGTATCTATGACTTCATTTGGATCTCCTGAATAAAATATGTGTCGTAATTCAGTAAATCATTTTACACGAAGAAATATAGACAACTTTTATTCATTGGGAACAAAGCAAGCTAGTTGCTAGTTTGATCTCCTGGTCATGAGAATAGAAGAGTCAATTGCATAAATTAAATCAATCAAATGGCCATTTGAATGCAGGTGACACATTCTAAGGGAACACTGATTCACGTGGTGATTTTACAGCTACCCGTTTGAGACAAACTCTAACACATTACGGGTTATGTTGTCATCATTGGTTGTTAGTACCTTCTGCAAATCATCCACCACAACCGACAAAAAGCACAACTATGAAAGGCTTCTTATGAGTTAGGAATCTTAAAATTCTGTTCGTTTTGTGTAACGAGTAGGGCAAGATTCTAACTTAGTCACACAGGTCATTGACTACGCATATCTGACGGTATGTTGTTTCAATATGTTTGTGTTTGTTAATAATTTGGTTGCATGCTGATAGCTTCACTAAAGTTCCTTTTTGGTCACTTCTATTCAACGTTTAATTACACTTACAAACCTTCCAATACAATTCTTCCACGACCAACACATTGACAGAAAAACAAACAGAAAATGTCTTTCTGGAACAATGTTTTCTCTGAAGAACTCTGAAGAACGCCACGATTGTCGTGTAAGATTTCGGCTTAAGCATCACTTCGTACGCTCTTTTGGATTACATACTTGGAATACTGTACAAACATTTGGACATGTGGGAACCTACGAGCAAAATTCTAAGAATGGAACTGCAAACATTGACAAGACTCTGGCCACCGAGTAGGTCAGACATTGAACAAACATTATTTAGCTTTTTCCAAACTGTTTACTATGCACCATATGAAACCACCGTTATGTGTTCAGAAACAGACGGTAGTGAACCTACAGCTATTTTTGTAATGTTACATATATTCAATTTTCTTGTTATCCCCATTTATTCATCCTTATTCTTTGTTTCCACCTCACAGTTACATCCGTATCTATTATCACTAATCTTGATGTTGTGGTTGATAGATGATTGATAATTTTTAAATTTTGGCCATAAACTCATACACTTCTAAATGTTTGTACATCGTTCTGCACATGTAAGCAAAAGAGGCGAATGAAATTATGCTTAAGCAAATATCTTACCGGTCGATTCGTTTCGTTTTTCAAAAATCTTTTCTACACCTCCTTTAATAATCAGTGAACATATAATTTAAGCAACAAATGTCCAATTTAATAAATTGCATGTATCGTCCGTATATTTAGAAAACACCGAATTGTGAATAATTCTGACATCGTTCAGATTTAAACCAGCTACAGAATAAGCCTAGTCAAGCGTGCAAGCGCTTCGCTTTATATTGTAGGCATTACGGTAGTAATCAGTTTTACGCGGAAAGTGAAATTTCTCATTCATTATCACTCTGAATTACAGGTCAACGAATTTGACACTTTAATTATCAGTTATATAATTCCGATGCTCGAAGTTAGCTTTATAAGGCTGCAGAATCAACCGTTTAACAAACTATATCGAGGCAGTCAATCTCTGTGACCAGTTGGTGGAATGCACATTATACACCGGAGGCAAGTGGATGCTTGAAACAAAATCGCTGATTTTTCTGGTTTCATCTCGTGATTGAGCCGGTAAAGTACCCGTTGCGTAGTGGGTATGTTGTTTTGGTTCCCAGTTCCAATTCAACCGAAATTCGTTTGTTTTGTTTGAAATTATTGAAAGAATGCACAACTACGTATTCTGAAAATAGATGCCTAGATGTTGCTAACTGTTATGCAGTGACTTCATTTTCTGTAGTTTCGCTTAATGGCAGACGCTCTGTATCACTGTGACTACGTTATGACTCTAAAGCTCAGTTATCTCCGTCGGAGGTCTATCATAATTGTTATGACCCGCTGTTCAACGATAATCAGAAGTGTCTGGCGCACGACAATACAAATCACGGAACGTAGCGCGGAGCTGAGCAATACCTGGAAACTCCAGAATAACACAGAAGGCCGTGACGTTTAGCCGAGATTGTATTTGCTCTCAAACCAAGGGTAAAAATGCAGACGAGCGTCTGAACATATATAGTCTTTTAATGGCCTTGAAGAATCCTACTTGAATTGGTTCATTAAAAGTGGGATGGGCGAATCACAGACGACGGAGAAACGTTCGCCAAAATTGAGTTTTGGTACGTTGTGGCGCGAAAAGGTCAAATTCAAAATCACAAATTATTTTTTGATAATATCTCGAAGAATAAGCTTTCCCCAACAGTAATAATGTTTTTCTCTATCCACACGCAAACTTTTCACTGGGGCTGGATTTTCATATTAAGTCCAGTTCAAAAATTTCAATATATTGCACTAACACAACTTTAATTACAAATCACTTAATCCAGACAATTTGCGGAGCAATCTCAAGTATTCCCAAGTTTGTGTGAATGATTATTTAAATCCAAAACCAGTCGAAGGAACAGTGAAACAAATTGTAACTCACGGTCATTATTTTTAATATCCCCTTAATTACCAGAAGCATCTTTGTAAACGGTTATCTGAGACAGACAAAAGAAGAATTGTCAAGTTTTTTAAAGAAATACATTGGTTAAAACGGATAAACAGCCACAAATTTCAGTCGCCCCTGAGAAATGAGAAGTGAACGTCAAAAAATTATTGAATTTCCTACTTTAGGCTTTAACTAGAGAGTTTCCGTTGGAAGCTTTTGAAAACATGTACAGTTTTACCCGTATGGTAATGTCCATCTCCATACATGATAATAAACAATAGTCCAGATGTGCACTAAGAAAAATTACGAATTTCGCATGAGGTATTGCGAAGCTTGTGTTGAACACATTCGTGGACAAACATTTCAGGAGAAAAGGTTGTTCATGAACTTAGCTTGAAGGGCTTGATGCTAAGCATCAACCAAAACTCTTTTAAAATCGTAATCAAAATGAGATCAACGCCCTCCGGAAATAAGGGTTGTTGAAGTAGAAATTGTAACACCACTCGATTAACTTCCTGTCTGATGTCTGACGGAATAAAACTTTACAATTGTGCTGTTTACAATGGAATCGTCGAAATACAGTCAGTGCAAACAAATGTTATAAAACCTTTAGAAGGTCAGTCGAATCTGTCGAAAGATTTGATGGAGTTCAAAAATAGACGTTCCCTCTTACAGCAAGATTGTGCCATATATTTGGGACACGTAGCAAAATTTTCAATTATTTCCACTAGACAAGACCGACTGTAAAGCTGGTGGCGCTCCACAAGGTTCGTTTTTCCTAATGTTTACAAAATACATTACACTTGACCACCATAGACACTTTTATCTATTCATTCTACCCACGGATTATCTAAAAATGAGTAAATAAAATGTGAGATCACACGTGCATCCTTCGGATCACTGAGAATTCCAGATGTATCACAAAGGATGGAGCCAAGTTGGAGTTTCTGAGCGGTGATTGTTTCTGACAGATTAATGACTATAAAATGTTCTGCTAACCTTATGTCCACCATGACTATGCTGGGTATATTGCCGTTAAATTTTGCAATCATTTCGTTGGGGATGAGAACAAATAATGTAGGCGTGACAAACTGACGAAACTTGCGATCTAGTAGCTGATTACCTGATAGATACCTCAATATTACCACAAAATTAAATAAGCTGATATAAGCGTCACAATCTAAGGGTGTCTCTTGTGCACATCCAGCAGTTCATGACTAGACTAGGGTGGTTTACGGAAACGTTACCTGCTCTGCTGATGGTTAGGCCACTCTAGTACCAATAACAGCTGATTATCATTGAATCTTTAAATATGTGGTCCGTATAGATTTTTTCGGTGTGTTCAACATTTCTTCGCAATCCTCACCAATCCATATTTATTGCATGAGCAAAGATAATTAAGCATCTGGATAGATTCGTAAATTTCACGCCCATAAATTCATTGTGGGCTCCGCTGATTGCATCAAAGTGCCGCTAGGCGCCTTGTCCAGTGTGTATTCATATGACCTACCATCTAATAGGGTTCACGTGATGTTTGTGAATGCTGATGCCGGTCATATGCATTCATTAGGTTTTTGCTTGTGAAAGGTTACCAGTACGTAGAATTTGTTGATGATAATTACGTGTTTTCACTCACTCTATTTCCCTCCGCTACCAGCCGCCTAGTTCTTATGGTCTGTATTGAATCAGAGAGCTAAATAAACCACGCTTTATAAATCATGATATCGGGGCGGTATTCGTGATTCTTCATTGTAGTTCCAGATAGAGTCGAGTTTAATATGTGCAATCAGTTTTTATAACCAGGTCTCCATCCCATAGTGAAACCAGTCCTTCCTCTATGCATCCTATCCTTCCGCATCACAGATGGTCAGTGACCGATTATTTTACACTTTCTGGACGGTGAACCCTCAGAGAATCATGAAACTTCGTCTACTATATAGTGCTGGATCCACTGCTGACCAATGTTGAGTTGGAACCTACACAAAACTGTAGGTCTGCTGGATTGAATAGACCACCATAAGAGATGAAGACAGTGCCAGAGATGAGATTCGTTAGGTGACCGATAGATAATTCCACACGTGACGCAAGACAATGTACGTTAAGAGTCGATAAACCAGCTGATACGCGAGACCAAAATATTTCGCCGTCCAATCACTTTACCGGCGCAAAAATCCGCACGAATGAAGAAGACAGAGATGACGCGCGGTAACTCCCGTTTATTCGTATTGACGATTCAATACGAAAACTGATGGAGATTGTTTCAAACAAGTGTACACATGAAATATAACTATTAATTGTGGACACTACATCTGCCATTCTTTCACAAATTGTATCACAGTTGCAAAAACCAGAAGCATCAATTCAACCTTTTGATCAACGTCTCATTCCTTAAGGCAATAACAAAGATTTGAATCTTTCGTTATGTCGAAAAAAATTATCTAAATGGTCAGAAATTCACAGGAGGAAAGTTACCTTTCTTTCTCACAATAATGACTATTTAGTGTTGCATATAGCTCACCACTATTCTGCTCTTAATCACCCTCTCTCTCTCAAAAGCCCCATCGGCAATATCGCACACTCATTACTTCCAGAAGATTCATATTACCATAAGTATTATGCTTTCATATTATTCTTCTGGGTCATGCTTAACGTCAATTTATTGGCGACAATATAAAACAAGCTGGTATTGTAAACATAGGAGAAGTCTGAGTGCAGATTCGCAGTACAGTAAGCACCGCTGGTGGTACTTAATCAACTCTCAATAATCGACGTTGCTGTTTTCTTTAGGGTGAACCAAATGAGGCGCTTATACCAAAAATGAAACTATGATCAGTTATAAGTTGGGTCAAACTTATAGAATAATCATATTCATATTGAGCATCAATAACAAGAACGTACCGAGCACTCATAAGTAGTTACAGATTCCCACCGACATAAAGTGAACACCGTCCTCAATTGATTGACACATCTGATTAAAAATCCATAAATAAATTATGTGAACTCAACTTGGCCGGGCTGTCTTAAACGTAGGGTCGACTTTCAAAATGAGTAGGCCTGTTACGGTAGTTTTTCTCGAAGCTTTCGAGCCACACGAACATTCCACACAAGTAAGTGCTGCTGAGTGTTCAAATGTGTATGCCAGTTTTGGAGTCACCGGAATAGTGATCAACATTGTCGCCTCGTGCAAATGTGAACAGACTTCAAGGCCCATTGATGACAAATGTATAAACCACTGATGAGAATTAACAAGAATGAACCATAAGTTTAACACCATATTCTCGATGGAGTGATCAAACTGCATTCGGCCAAAAGTAAATAGTTCTATTAACTGTGAGTAGCATTCAACAGCAAATAAATACCTAACACCATTACTCCCAGTAGCTTTCCGCTTGTTGAAAATAAACAAACGTTATCTGTTGTAATTATGCCAGAAACGAATCATCTGTCAACCAGATATGTGGTTGATTCAGTCACGCTTACGTGCTTACGTTTTCTCGCCACAACGCAATGCGACATTTTGCACAGCCCAAAGTTGATCACGCGATTTAACGATAAGACCACGGCGTGATAGAATATTTCTAAACTAGGCATTTTTCGAGAGGACAAAGAATACTGACAGAATGAGCAAAGAAAAAAACTTAAGCGCGAGAACTCCATTTCCAATGCAAGTTGATAACAGGTTTAAAATAGCTTAAGAGGTGATTTTTCAGCAGCCAAACTACTCATACTCACAGTGAATGAATCAGTGAGTCTGAGTCACACATTAACCATACTCATCAAGGATCTCAGGGAAAAGCTAGCGAGCGACGAAAATCTGTATCTACAGAGTGGGTGCTTCTGATAAAGTTTTGACGGCAATTTAAGATTGGGTTTGTTCAGAAATCAAGCTAAACAAAAAAATATACCAGAAGAAGTACATGATGAAATGTGTAAAAATGGACGCTCGTATCGGCAACTGGTGAAACGACTAGCAGGGGTTGTACTAAAAAAACGTTCGTTCACTGTAGAATGATGGGGAGCAACGAAATGTAGTGTAACAGAAAACACCGACCGTGGTCCCATACGGAATATGTCAACTGCAAATTAACCTACTCGGTTTTCAGCGACACCATTGAATTGATTTTCTCCTCGTTTCCCGGCTTTAATATTGATGTTACTTCTTGCCTCCTGATAAAGTTCAATAGCGTAAATTGATCAAATCTCCTGTGTGGGCTCGTAACAATTCATTACCGCATTCTATCCAATCCGATTTCGGAATCGGGGTCACCATTCAAAGTACCAACCGAGTTTAGACTTTTGCAACACAGTCAAAATGTACATGCAAGATGGTTTCTGTTATCTGATCTGTTTTCAGTTGTTGATCCTTCTTCATTAATTTCAACTAAAACTGTATGTGCATCAACAATTATTCAGAGTAAGAAGAAGGCAACTATCAAGAACAAAACAAAATCTTCCGGAAAACAGCTACGAACAAAACAGATAATATACGCAAGAAATTCTGTCAATACTGAACGAGACTTTATGCTTCTACAAATATAATTGTTCCTCCTAAGTCGTTTTGCTAAATATAATTACTTTAGGTAATTAAAACTGAGTGGTTAATGGTTAAAGAATGCTGCCTGGTTTGTCACAAAATACATACTTATTGCATACCACGCAGAACGAGTTTACTTTTATATGCAACTACCCATATAAGTTATCTTAAAACGTAAGAAACACAATGATACCGTTAAAAAGGAAGTTTAACATGCAATCATTTATGTTCTTCGGCTGGAAATGTTGATAAAATCTATCCATTAGACAAATTAAAGTTCTCAGTCGATGTCTGGTTATAAATGGGAACGTCCCATCGAGAAGGATGATAAATGTGCCAACTAACTGATACGGAAAGACAACTGCTTCCTTTCTCTAGACTACTTCGTCAGTCACATAGATAAAGAACCAAGGATGAGACCAGTTTATCAGAAGACAACTTGAACTGATCAGTACACGTTACAGGGAGTTCACAATCGCAAAGCCTTACATTAGATAACTGGTACAAACTATGAACAAACGCAACCAGATGCATATGTCGATAGATCAAGTCCTGAAAAATGAAGAGAATTATCTCTGAGTAAAAAATTACTTTATTTTGCGCATGCATTGTTATAGTTTTATCATATACATCTGTTTGTAATGTAGCTGAGGTCGTACTGATTGACTGCAAAAGGAGACAAATCAAGGAACACACATCCAATTTCAGAATAACTTATAAGCATCTTGCCCCATTCAGTAAGTTCATACATGATAACACAACTTGAACACTACTCATAGTTTGTCGCAGTTTCCGCATTGAAAGAAATTGTATAGATTAGCACAGTTATTTCATTAAACAGTTTGTTAGGTTATAGCTCAACCATAGTGTACATCTTTGCAATGATTGCCTCAGTAGAATGTGGAACAGAGTATAAGTTCCCAAATACTTCAGTGGTTTGTGGCAGAGATGAAACGTACTCAATAAACATAACAGATAAATTGTGCAAAAAACGTTTTCGGTAATTCTCATCATACTTTTGCGCCTACATAAGGATTGCACTATGTATGTATGACAGTCAGAACACACCTCCGTGGATGCTGTGTGGATTACACATTTTGTCTGATAAAAACTATGATGATAGCTGGAACCTACAAACTGAATTTCTCTGTGCGTATCCGAATGAAATGCGCACCGATGATCTGTAAGGCGCGTTTTTTCGACATACTATTGCTCTAGTGAGTGGATGGATTAAGTCAAAGATAAGTCTAGATAAAGGAGATGGAAATGTTTAGTCAACACGGGTGTACCGAAGGATGCATAGATAAAAATATTCAGTCCAGAACTATATGTGACACTATGTAGATGAAAAAAGTGGTTCACTTTCCCCCATCTGTCATACAAGGACGAGGCAGCCAATGAAATACTTCTGAGTGCGTTTAAGGGTGTCTGCTGTATGTCAACGGTTGCTGTAATTTCCAGTAACAACTCGGTACTGGCTTCACATCTCGAAAGCTCTTTGCCTACGATTTCCTCGTATTTCGTTGTTTAGCAACTAGCCTGTTGTTAGAGCATTGGGGGAACCACAAAAACTTTCCGAAAAATCTCTTGGAAACACCTCTCAACATGACCTCACAAAAGTTCCACCGCGACCGCCAGATGAAACCAAAACAGGTACTGAGAATTACCTAAAAAATTCGCCAGTTCCAGACTATTACAGAGAGTATGACTGTGGTCAACTTAATGAGTTAGTTACAGTGAACTCTACAATTCATGTTTGTGTGAGAAAGAACGGCTATCGTAAACCTCACACCTCTGTTGGCAAATTATCCCAAAAAAACATTATAAGTCCGAGCTAATGTCTAAGTAATGGTATCGATCAGCACGTGTCTTATCAGGGACATGTGTGTTATTCTCACACATTCACGAACCTGCCCTGCATGTCTCCGGTGTACAACAATTTTTCTGTATTTCAATTTGAACATCAGCCAAAATTGATTGCAGCTGTCGCATCTCCATAGACTTTTCAGTCGGCCCCTTTTGAAAAGAAGCACTAGACTCGAGTTTCGCTCTCATTAGAGATCGTCAGTAATGTGTATCATCGCCACTGCTGGGACTTGAACCACGGACATGCTGTTCATGAGGCAACCGTGTTTACCACTGCGCCAATGACTTCACGTTAGGCGCGACTGAATTATCATATGTGAACGCTCAACCACGTTCGCTTGTGAGTAATGATCAGGTTGCCCGATCGTCTCCAATCGATAACCCCGCGGTTAGCACTTTCTAGACAGGTCGACATCTGCAATCTCATTAAACCTGTTAGGCAATATTTTAGATTACTAGTAGTCGGGGATTTGGTTAATTTCTAGTTGAACATCACCCACAATTGATTGCACCGATCTGTATAAAAACTCGCACATTTCTTGCATAAATACGGAAGCCTGATGGAAATGACAGAAAACAATAATGTGTACATCTGATCAACCCCAAAATGAATTTTATGGAAGTATGGATTAGTGAACAAACTGGCCAGGTATGGAATCGGAATTAGTGGGATTTTGTAAGATAATGACAGCCTACAACTCTTAGACACAAGTGAACCTGCGTTGTACTACAATAAAAGTGTAATGGATTAAAGAAAAACAATGGTTTTTGTTTGAAAATTGATAATAATCACAGAGAGATAAATCAAAATACAGTAAGTTGAAATTGGGATACAAAAAAAGAAGTATAACTCAAAAAGTCAATCAAGCTTGAGATAAACCCACTCCAGCAGACAGTATCATACCAACACTAGCATCAGAAGTCGTACATCATTTCAAAGGTGTTCGGATGACCATGTTAACTGAAGACTCGGCCCAGCATTTTGAATGCTTATATCAATTCTAAACCAACAGTTTTCTATTGATGGCATCCTTGCGAAAGATTCAGACTGATTACTCCGGATTGGATATAACGTAACAGTGAAAGAGTGTCTGTGCTGATATTACACTTTCCGTGAAGTAGTAACCAACTTCTATGAGTTGACAGTACTGCATTTGTAGGAGCGTTCTACCTCACATGCTATTATCCATCAGTGTCAACATATATGAGTTGGTCATACAATAGTGAATGGTATGCCTAGGGTTTGTATGAAATAATTATCTAGGGGATCCGTTAAACGTTTCAGTAAGTAAACTCGTGGACACATTGGTTACAAAACGCTATCTTATTTCCGTACCTACAATGTGATGCAACACAACTGCGGGGTCATTGACAGAAATCAAATGGACGGTTAATGTATCTCTTCTTTAGCCAATAGTGCATTGTGATCATCACTTATAAGTGAGTGTTACAGATTTTTAAAGTATGGCAGTTTCGGTCATGTGTCTTATAAGATCATTGGTACGGTGGTTAACACCACCGGCACTCAAATGCTGACTGTGGCGATGCTATATACTGGAAGACTTAAATGAACACGAAAACGACAGTTAACTGTCAGTGATGTTCAACTTTTGTTGACTAACCTGCCGCACTACTTACTAGCTGTGGTAACAGTCAGTCAAGATGATCGTACCGTATGTTGATGTAGCCACAATACCACAGGCATCATAGAACAAGTAAATGTCACTCTTCCAGTATGTGCATAGCTAGTCAGTTCTAATGAGATGGGTTGTTCTCATTTAATCTAGTTTTATGTTTGCAGCGGAATTTTATTTTGTATCAATCTGAATTATGGCAAGTATGTTCTGTAAGCAAAGCCGATTATATCTGTGTTAAGAGATATAACTTAATCTTACATGTTTATCGTTGACTACACAACCTCCTTCATCCAAAGCAACCGATATCAGGATAACCAACTAACGCCATCGCGTGGCTGCTGGACTATTTACGGAGTAAATGGGGCATGTGCAACATCAATATATAGCAATGGTTGAATCTGAGGCGGATGCATCCGACGTGGTCACTGCTGGTATGCACGTTAAAGCATTTCCTAGGTTTTGGTCAGCTTTGTGGATAGTGCTAGGTTTTGGAGAACAACCATCCAAGTTTCACAGTTAGAAGGTGATTGTCACAAAGGGATTTATTCTCTTTACGCCTCGCATCAATCCAAACTGAAACAACGATTGCTGCGGTAAGATATTTATTTTTAAAGCTGAGGAATATTTCACATTCACAGAGAAAACATCTCATGAATCAACACAGGAGGTCAAGTGAATTTCATGTGTATTCCTCAGGAGAAAATATGCTTTAAATCCAAATATAATGATTAGGTTAGTGTGCATAGCATTTCCACTTTTACAGCTTTAAACCTTCAAGTGACAGTGGTACCTTCTACGCTAAACATAACTGAGTTGCAATTAATGTGGATGCTAATAACAGATGTACTTTTGAAAAATGATGTACCACATCTAGTGATGTACTACTGGGAGATCATTAGATTTTTCACTCCTGGATTATTCCATGCGACTGAAACCAATGGATTACTACTCACAACTTTTAACACCAGTCACTATAATCTTATATATTATAGAACTACACGTTATACAACACATGTACATGAGCGTAGCCCTAGTTGCGTGAAATCTGATTATATACCGTTAAGTACCGCATTCCACTGATTGCTTTTGTCAGGGTGCTGGTTGGTCAGTTACAATATTTTGCAGTCACTCATATTGAAACTACTTACTGTGCCGCCTTTTATTAGCGATGTGTATTTTGTATAACACACTGTAATATATAACACACTGTAATATAAGTTCAAAGTTTAGTTAAGCGTACCATTCGTACAAAATGAACTACTATTTCAGCTTTAGAAATGTGATGAATTGTATTAGAGATGTCAGCCGAACTTTGTGCATTCCTGATACGTTCGACGCAACCGAGATGATAGTCAATGAGACAAGCTAACATACCTGGAGAATGTGTAACTTAGCGTAACCTCATCTCTGACGTAACTTACAAAGTATGGGGTCTGAGTTTGAAGAAATCAGGGACGCCGTGAGAACAAGAAGGCTGTTTGTCATCAACACTCGCTTAGTTATTGTAAATAGCATAATTGTGTTACGTTGACCCCAGCCGTTCGACGAAAACGACGCTCGGAGATTCTTGGATAACTTAGATTTGATGACCGTCAACCGGTTGAAGCTGGCTTCCCTGCGGACGCTTCCAAAGGAAAGGATGTAGGCGCCTAGAGGGAATCGTGGGGAGCTGGCGGCCATCATGGCGGAAAAGAAAATTACCGGATTCAGCAGCCTTGCTCACTGTCAGGAGACAATGCGGTAGTTCGAGGAAATCTGGCTTAGCGCCGTGCGCAACACTCGATTACTTCGTGTCGTTACCCTCAGCGTTGTCAAGAGCTCCACTGGATTTAGACAAGAATTCGGAACGGAATATGCTGGCCGATCGGTTTATTTATGGAAAATAACACCTGTTGACGCAGTGTGCTCGAATGTCTGTTTTTGTCATTCACCCCGGTAACTTCAGTACTCAACGCGTACATACGACTTAATGCTCTCGATTAACATAATCTGATCGTTCATCACACCTCATCCTGTGTAAGTCTGAATGTTTTAAAAGTCTCGTTCCTAGAGGAAATATGGATGTAGTTTGTTTCTACTAATGTCTTGAAACTTCTTGTTACCGAATGAGTGTAGTTTGCCACTGACAACAGCTTTCACAGCCAGACAGAAGCTTCGGCCAACCCTTTCAGAAAAAGATACTAGGCTCTGGTTTCGCTCGTCAGTAACATGTAGTCTCGTCATGACGGATCTATGAACTCTGACCATGCTTTCGTGGAGTGGCCATAGTGACCACTGTTCCAATGACCTCACGTTAGGTGTGACCGAATTACTTTTCAAAAGCGCTCGGCCCAAATAGCTTGTGAGCAGTGCCCACGTTGTGTGCTCGCCCTCTTGCGGTGCAACTGAAAGCTTCTTTCATATTGTCTCCACTTACATGCACGTCTAGCAATGGAAGACGATCCAAGACATGTCTTACATGATGACATACTGACTGTAAGTGGACAACCTGGCAGACTAAGCGCTCATTACTTTTGTGATTACGCCAATGTACAAACGCGATATGATGCGCAAATACTGTAGAATATCTTCTCTTACTGCAACTTCTTCATGTTGCTTGATGCGATTCGAAAAGGTGAGATTATGAAAATCGTACTTCATCACACGACTTCTCACAGATGTTTGTGCGTATAAAGCCTCTCAAACTAAAAGCAACTAAACTTAGGAGATGGGACGGTGATTTCTTAGTGCAGATTATCTGCCTCAAACTCAATACGAATATGGTAGGAGTGTATGGACACTGTGCATAACACGTTCTTAACTAGTAGAATGAGTTAGCACACGTTTTTACGAGCAAGTTGTAAAGCATTCAGTGTCAACCATCTCGGGTGATCTTTATAAGGAATGTCGCAATTACAAACAGTTGGGAACCATTTAATCCCTCACCCTCAATTAACCGAAGTTCAACGCGATTTGTCGACTCAGTTCATATTTATTGTGCTGGGGTGAATCTGATAATCAGACACATATAGAAAGGTTGCTGATGTCGTTGCTTTGTCGCATTCATGAGTTTTAGGAAGATTTATATAACTACGTTGTTCAGTGAATATCTTATCACGTCAACAGAATACTTCTGATGACCACTAAGTGGCTAGAACAACCACCATGTCAACAGAAACCGTTCATGAACATATGGAATGGGCTAACATGCTTAAATGACAATTTGCTTGAAAAATACGTCAAAAGTTCCGTTGACGGTTACTTTGTTTAGATTCAAGCGAGTGGTTAACAACTGGTGGATCTGTGTGAACAAGTCTACACTAAATATTTACAACCAGCCAGTGTTTGGCTAGCCGAAGAACTTGGTTCAGTAAACAAACTGGTATGCAGACCTCAGTTCAAAACTGTAAGGCGACTGTGACGGAGTTGCAATCGCATATCAAACAAAAATACTTCGTGGAAGAAAAATTGAAATTAACGTCGTTGGTCAGTAGTAAGTCTTGAACTTAACACAAAGCAAGTAATTGAAACAGATGTGGAAGTAATAGTACAAAATCCTATTAACTAGTGAGCTAGTATGCAATAAAGGGATCCGCGTTGTTGTGCATGAGTACAAGCATATGCAGATTTTTCCATCCAGTATTGCTCTTATGTTACAAATGAACAGCCTACAATCAGTAAGGTACAGGTTCTCAATCAACCAATTGGATTAAAGGTGTGTTGCTTCTACGTATTTTCCTCAAAAAGTGACACAAAACGGATACTTCACCTCACTCAATTAACACGCTTTATACTCTCGGTAAATAGGATCGCTTGAATGCAAGTACACATTACAAACTATTGCGAGTGGTATGACTATGGGAAGAAAAAATGAAGACAAAAACTAATGAAGCACAACTAAAACTGAAGAAAGGATTTTGTGCATACAAGCTCACCATTGACTGCGATACATTGCTATGTCAGAGAGTGTTTCCAACTAGCAACGTGGATGGTTGCGAACTCCCCAAACAGATAAACGACACTTGTCAATTTTGCACACCAGGACGGTTACAGCTTTCACAGACTGTGACCACAACCTAGCCTGATTACCCTGCGATTTATCTCATCCATCAACATCCACAGTGAACAATGCTCGGCATGACAGACGCTTCGTCAACGTACAGAGTACTTGTCCCAACCGACGTAGACTGCGCAATTTCATCACCTCAGTTATCGGCTGCAACCTTGAACCTTTCTCAAATACAGGCCGAGAGATTGTCGCGTTGTATACAGTGTCAGCTCCTACGTTGCTGGTTGACTGGCGGAGATAACGGTGGTCGAATACCTAGAGTTGGCGGGGTTTCTGATTCAAAGAGCATAATTGTACGCACACAAGCACTGTCAGTCTCGTCTCTGATCAACAAATGGACGGCTTTTCAACGCTACAAGTGACATGGTTCGGCGAATGCACTACATGTTTTCAATATTCTGGTGGACATCTCATCAGCAATACTACAAGTAAAAGGAAGGACGTTATCGGCCTGCCTACAATAGCAAAGACAGGACTAATGCCAATTAAATCTAGTGATTGCTAGTAATCTGCTTCTGACTGGGTTTGATTTCATTCCTTTACATACTGGCTAGTGCATCGCTGAACAATTTTGAATATGGATAACCGGCTTTGAAAAAAAAACATTAAAAACGACTTAAAAAGCCCGTGGTACCAACAATTTTTATGATACTGTTCCTAAAAAGAAGACAAGACACAGTCTGAAACGAGCTGTCTTTGGCCATTTGCCTAGCAAACAAAATCTTATGTAAATGAGAACAAGTGGTCATCAGATCTTCTTGACACCCCACAGCTCTAACCTCAGTTATCAAGACGGCAGTTGTCATCACTGTCGCCAAACCAGCCTGATGTTAACTTCTTCCTGGTAGCTGGTGAAATATGAATAGAAGAGATATTACGTTATATTACGTTATATATATAAGTGAATGATGTGACGAGTAAAAATATAACTTTTACTTGCGGATGCAGTTAACTTATCGTTGTTCCAAATTACAATGTGCGGAATAAGAAGACTTTTAGTTTAAAATACGCTAATCTCAGTTTGTAAAAGACGAACGTTATTCGTGAACATCACCCGTAATCATACCGTAACACGTTGATACAACAATATTGCATTAGATCTGATTAAATTTTTAAAAAGGTGCACTTCATATCATGTCTAATGGACGAGTCTGGTGAAATCGTCACTGTCTGGCAATTCTACAAAAAGCTATTTGCAATCAAGCGTTGATTTATTGTTTTCATTAAACGTTATGTGATCAGCAAATAAAAGCAATGATTAGTTATTGAAATTCAGTAAACACCCATTTCCTGATTGCTTTCAAACTGTTCTTAGGCAACATCAGTTGACAAAACACCATCAGATTGAGTTAGATATTTTCCCGGAACAATCGCAGTTAACGTTGCACTGGCATACGAGAATGAAGGCAAGCTTCTGTCAACACCACAGATGTGTAGTAAACGCGGTTGTACTAAGCAACTTGAAGATCCGGTTGAAGGATATAGGGAATAAGTGAATGCGATCGTCCAGCCTTCCGCTAACACCAATTTTTGATTCATTAATTTGATAAAAGACATGCGTCGCGAGCTGTTAGCATTTCGTTTACACGAACGTAAAACAATAGGATATATAGGAAATTCCGATAGCAACAACAGTAGAAGCAACCAACGATTGGGTTTACATAAAACAAGGACCGTTATCGGTTCCAGGGTAAACAAACTGCGTGAATCATTAATTTGAATTCATTAAAACCCGTTTGGCCAAAACTGCAGTGACTCAACTTAATTCAAATAACGAGGTATCTGTAGACAGCGATGAATGACTAGCAGTCATTAGCGGTCTACATAAGGACATATTTACCGTAGTACCGACGAAGTCGCTACTGAACATGCATGGTTCTCAGACGTTTGGGAACACGCGGCTGGCTAAAACAGCTTACGTCACAAGAAAGCGAATATAGATGGCCACCTATGCATTTGTTGACAGGCCGAATAGCCCACAAAAAAGATGTAGTCATAGAGTTTTATGCTCGTGAACTGGACAGAACCTTATGAAATGAAAGACGAACAACTTCAGTAGGCTTTAAACGAAGGTATCATCTACGCAATCGTACATGAACGAACAACTGTCCAATACTATGCTCCAGTCGGACCAATTGCTAGTGGATCCGATCAACGGAGAAAAATCATGCAGTAGTTTGAAGTGCAAAAATAAGCTCCACTACATGTTTTGCGAGTCATTGTTCGAGCATTTGAAACGCATGAAAGCAGATGCCTTAACCGTATACTTTAAATTCTTTATGCTATGATAAGATTATCCAGTCCGTTTATGCCGCTTTCGCAATATACTTTTCTCCAAGATAAACACTACTACATCCCCCAACGATATAATAGGTACTGCGATATCTTCAACGTTGGTAGGTCGTTTCTGCATAATAGTGACCAACCGTCAAAACGCGCGAGCGCACTTACTCGCTCTACAGTTCAAACTTCTACACAATGATGATTGTTATAAAGCGACCTCAAAGGTTCGTATGCTGCTTCGGGACTCTTGTATAACAACTTCCAGACGGAGTGTGGGTTTCAGTGATGTGTCCAAGTCGTTCGATTGCATTTCCAAAGACTTGCTAATCAGATCAGCCCGAGCATTCGGTGTCCTCCGCACACAGTACATTTCTGATTGTGCTCGAAACGCATCAGCTATGTCCTGCCCTCGAGTCTGAGTGCGATTTTCACCAGTTTCGTCATTCGCCAATAATCTCGAGTGGTGATTCGGTAAGAGTATTCTGAACGATTTGGCAGGATCACCTAGGTGACGAGTTGCTAAGAGTTATTTGGCGATCAATGAAACCGAGATCTTCCAGATTACTACAACCAACAGGTTGCTGTTTGATATTGCAGCTGGTAACCCCTCAAGAATATGCTGCATCATAGGTTGATTTAAGCACCGATCTGTTCTGCCTATTTACATATCATTGCATCTGAAATCCAACTGGTATATTGCGTGACAGACAGAGCGACCGTTTAAGTGTACGTCATCGATATGGAGAGTCAACCCCTTCCGCTTAAAAGTATGTGCAGCTGCGTTGGTGCGTTGCAAATTCGGTGTCAGTTTGTGACTTAATTAGTGATCAGTTGTTCATCCTTAAGTTAAATTTGTAAAATGACATTCTTACTCTCCGTACTGCAACTTGCCACGAACTATTCTGAATAACCATAATCCACCAGCATTTTTCCAATGGACTCCTCTTATTCTTCCAGTCAAGTTGTAGTGCATATCTTCATGGTTTCAGGAAATAATGTTCTCAGTAACTTCCGCTTATAAGCAATAGCTGAGAAGCTGGGGGATTACAAATATTGCCCGCATCGTGTTAGCTTGCAATAAGCAAATCGTTGAAATGTCCCATCCTCACAACTATATATAAGAATGGTAAACAATTTATAACCTCTACCCCATAAGATACAGTGAGGTTTGGGTAGATGGAGTTCGGTTTTACAAAATGAACTAACGCACATTCATCAATAAAAACTAGCATACCATTTGTAGAGCATGATACCGGAAATTTTTTCCTCAAGTTACTTTCCAAGTATTTCAAAAAATGCATTCGGCAGTATGGAACACAATCGACTACCCATCCCAAAAACGGCAAGCTGTCTATAATTAACAAATTTCAACCCAATCACAACGTTTTCCGTGCATGCAAATCACAAGTGGAGAGACTCCACACCACTAAATATCACATTTTGCGGAACATGTTCCCAAGGACGATTCATTTAGCCAGCGTACGCATTCAGAGGGCGATAGAGATGAACAAGGAAGATTTTCATGTGGCGTAAACACAAACATGCTATCATACGCCGGAGAACAGTAGTTTTCAAGAAGTAGTTTGTTTTCAACCCTCTATTCGTTAGCTTTTCTATCAGGATTGCATTGCTCCCAAAACTGACCGCAACTGTTGCATTTTCACACGATGTTCAGCCGTCCCTTTCGAAAAGAATCATTAGAATCGAGTTTCGCTCTCACGAAAGCTCACCAGTAGTGCATATCCTTTCCACGGCCGGGACTAAAAATTCGGCCACGCTTTCATGGGACAACCGTATTGACCACTGTGTCACTGACCTCACATTGGGCACATTAATAAAGGGGGACCCGCAATACATTGTCTAACAACGTCACTATCAACCAAGTATGAAGGTATTTACATTTCTTAGCAGTTACATTTAACAAGGCAAACGCCGAATCATGTCTCATAATTTGACAAGATTGGGAAAATGCCTCGTTTAATACAGACTGCAATATACCATGTATGTGCTACAGGCGTAAGATACAGACTGAATAATATGATCGTGAAAAATCAATTTTATGTGCAAGTTAAATTAATTCACGAAAACTAAAAATTTCTTGTCTAACCTACACTGAACACATCTAATGACTCGGCTAGCTACTCAATCACCCACGGTTGCAGGTTGAGCCGTTTCACAACGTCATGGGAACACATCGTGCCTCCTGAAGTTCGCAACTAACCAACACGAGTTTATGCGTACGCATGTGCACACTAGTAAGATCTCATGGGCGAAACGATGTCACTGGCTGTTTGCCCTCCACGTCAATCCTCTTGTCAACTGGTGACAGCTACATGGACCGGAAGATCCTCACATTTTCTTCTTGCGATCCAACTGTCGTCTGTCACTTCGTCTGAGTCGACAGCCTAGGACACTAGTAGTCTGTTCGAGTCAGGCATCTATCGCACCGGTAAGCAACAAGATTTTCCAAGTTCCTCGGCCAGAAACCTGTTTTAAGTTGTATCACCGGTATGTGTGTACTTCATTCAATTTCATTTGTTGATTACAATTTCCCAACGCAAAGTACGCACTACAGGACATTTTAATCGCATTCATTTTGGGGGCTCTCGCTAGAAAAGCAATACTTGACGGATGTGGTAAAAAGTAGAGCAAACAGTACTGAAATAATCAAAGCACACAGCTGTGCTTAGATGCTGCATCCGTACTAACCACACGGAAACCCCCTTCTGAAGAGATCACCGTTCAGATACAACTACGGACCACAGTTCGATCGAGTTCTGTCTAAAGAGATCACTGTTTACTAATCAAAACACAGAATCCAATCTACGCGGGACAGCTGGCCTGACCACCTTCCAGACAATCCAAAATGACCGACGGCGCTTATTGCTTTTATATAAATGTCACATTCGTCTCACTGTCACACGCTACAACCCAGTGCAGTGACGGACTGTCCAATCGCACTGCCCGTAGTAGTCAAATCTTACGGCCCGAAAAAATAGCTATGCCCTTGAGGTCGTACAAGCAATGACCCAAGTACGACTCTGGTTGTGCCCACTGCGTGACTGCGATCACGGAAGATGATTCACTAGGCTGTTCATCCACCAACCCTGTTATGCAATGCACAGAAAGAGAACACCGAGGTTGACAAACAGAACGTGAAGTATATGGACAAAACATCGAAAAAGGGGTGTAACACACACAAAAGCGGCAGCTTGCTCATCAGTTTGACAACAGCAAGACAGGTGTGTATAACCTGGAACAGAAATCAAAACGCCATGCAGCACGGATCATGGAGCTCAGGAAAACAGTGTGCCTTCGACAAAAATCCACGAGGAACTATATAACCGGGTTCCTCAAGGTTCAGGCGGAAAAAAGATGGGTGCCCTAACGAACTGACTTGCTATTTTACCAAAACGATGCAAATTACGGAGAAAAACGGTGTTTGTTTCCAGGCAAGTGCAGTGCCAACTTTTTAGAAACAGTGTAGAAAGTACACTGATCACAGAATGTTTTTCAACGAGGTACATTGTAAAAAAAATATCGCAATATCAAAATATACCCCCACAAGGGTATTCAGCGCACCGTTGACGCATGTGCTGGGTGATCCACTTCGCCTTCGCAATCAACTCTCAGGAATAGGTCACCTTCGGTCAACACCATCAAAAGTATCTCTTACGGTACCCTCATACAAGAATAACGTTGTATAACAGACAGTTTCGTTGTGAGTAATATACTACTCACAAGCGACATTCAGGAACAAAAGAGCAAGTCGCAAACGCCAGGAAAACGACGGACCAGAAGAGACTATCCGAACAGTTTGTACGCACAATGGAAGAAGTGCCACCATGGTGAATGACAACGTACTGCTACCCGATGTAGGTGAATGCACGTCAGCCGTGTAAATGGGTGTACGCGTTTGTGGTCCCACGTTTAACATGACCTGCACGGAAGTTCGTGCAATAAACGACTATGCAGGCCAAGCGTCTTTTGCGGTCGCAACAGTAATATGGGCAAAGAGTAGTGCTCTTTTCTCAACTTTCTTTGAACGAGGTGAATTTTGTGTATTCCATTGGCGGAGTTTTTTCAAAACGGCTGGAAAACCAAAGGCTACATGATCGTTTCGGCAAAATTGTGTTCGCAGTTCAAAAGGTTGATGTAAAGTGAACACATCTGATAATTCAAAACGGCAATCCGTAGTTATTTACCCATAAATCAATAATGAAAAAACAAACATGAATGCATTGCTAGTTCAAAGAATATGTGAGAAACAAACAAATAAAAGGCCAGCATAGGCGAAAGATTTGAAAGATTGATACGTTTTTTGCAAAACAACAAATATTACACTAGGTAAACATCATCAGATAAATGAATCACAATGAATTTAATAGATCATCGAAAGATGTCTCTGGAGTATCCTTTGTGGTCATCTTTAGTTCAGATGAAGTAGAGCACCTATAAATAAAGTAGAAACCAGCGAAAATCGATGAGAAAAAAATCTGTACGATCGGAAATGCAACCATTATAATGACACAAACAGAAAAAAGAGGTTAACACGTTGAAGGCGACGATTAAGTCTCTTAAGAATCAGCTACTCCCGTAACTATTACAACGATTGCCATTAAAGTATGCAGTCGCTCACCAATAACTACCACTGCACCTGACGGAACACTATGTGAAGATGGCTTGTCAAATCTGGAGTGAAATACTCTACGGTGAAACTGTACACACACACACGCGTGTTCACGAAGATACCGCTACTTAGAGGGAGAGTAGGAAAATCGTTCGTCGTGTCACACCAGGTTCGGATAATGCATCGATTGGACACTCACCGAATGAAGAAGCTTGAATCAGTGTTTGTCTTCGCCTTCGCTAGTGTCTAAAAGTGTTTTTCCTCCTTAATTTCGCTACTGTATCTCAGGCATATCCACACACATCGTACTGCAGTCCGCGATGCCTAAAATTCTCACTCTAAATTAAGATTATTTCGACCAATCTTTGAACAGAGGATGGCGACCACCCACAAAGTGTACGGATGTATACCGACGATCTATATACACTAAATATTTCAACAAACTTATTCATGATAGGCGCCAACCCGCCAGAAAATATTACTTCAGTCCAGATAATGTTCTATGCAGCCAAGCTCTTAAAAAGTCCATCCCATTTTGTATAATCCCAACTCGACATAATGAACATGGTTCGACTGTCGATAAAGTTGGCCTGGAATGTGGTTGCATCGATCAACTGAGCCAATGTGACACTCCTATTATGGAGTTAACGACCGATAACGTAATCAAGTCCAGGTGAACTTTCATATTTCACAGATGTTTACTGTCAGAAGGTCGAATTTTCAGATAAAAACATGCTTGAACCCTGGATGTGGACAGACAGCTGCTAACCTCGTAGTCGGACGACGTGATCAGGAAAGTCGAATTGAATCAGGTCAAAATGGCTAGTCAGGTTAAGCACTGTCATCCATGGAAAAATAAGACATCCAATAAGATTGATTCTTTACTCAGGGCTCTCCTGACGTTTCCTCGAGTATCTCGAGTCATCATCTATGGTCAGTTATCATTGGCTTACCTACCTACGAGGTAAACGCAGTGACCCAGTTCTCCCTTGCGATCGAGAGACGGAGAGACGCACGGAACTAATTGGACTTCATAACATTTGAAAATAAGTCACGTCGAGTCGAACTAACCGGAGGGAGCTATCTGCGAATGAAAAATGGACGTTGATCTCCTTGGCCGAGACGAAAGACCAAGGATTCAGTGAATGCGTTGAGTCAGATGGATACTGGAATTATATTTTTGCGCCTCGAATTGTCAAGTTGAATACAACTAACTACCGCACACATTTTTCGTCGTTTGGATGTTG